>JAUMJK010001838.1:0-2500 GCA_033558105.1 Coccyzus lansbergi
CCCCATTATCTCCATCTCCACCTCCACCTCCATCCACATCCCCATCCCCATCTCCATCCCCATCTCCATCCCCATCCCCATTATCTCCATCTCCATCTCCACCTCCACCTCCACCTCCATCCACATCCCCATCCCCATCCCCATCCCCATCCCCATCTCCATCCTCATCCCCATCTCCATCCTCATCCCCATCCCCATCTCCATCCCCATCCCCATCCCCATCCCCATCCCCATCTCCATCTCCATCTCCATCCCCATCCCCATCCCCATCTCCATCTCCATCCCCATCTCCATCTCCATCCCCATCTCCATCTCCATCCCCATCCCCATCTCCATCCCCATTATCTCCATCCCCATCTCCATCCCCATCCCCATTATCCCCATCCCCATCCCCATTATCTCCATCCCCATCCCCATCCCCATTATCTCCATCCCCATCTCCATCCCCATCCCCATCTCCATCCCCATCCCCATTATCTCCATCCCCATCCCCATCCCCATCCCCATTATCTCCATCCCCATCTCCATCCCCATCCCCATCCCCATCTCCATCCCCATCCCCATCCCCATCCCCATCCCCATCTCCATCTCCATCTCCATCTCCATCCCCATCCCCATCCCCATCCCCATCCCCATCTCCATCCCCATCCTCATCCCCATCTCCATCCCCATCTCCATCCCCATCCCCATCCCCATCTCCATCTCCATCTCCATCCCCATCTCCATCCCCATCCCCATCCCCATCTCCATCTCCATCCCCATCTCCATCTCCATCCCCATCCCCATCTCCATCTCCATCTCCATCTCCATCTCCATCCCCATCCCCATCTCCATCCCCATCCCCATCCCCATCCATCCCAGTCACCTCCGCACACTCCGGAGGGTCCCCATTCCCGAACGTGCTGGTCACCACCAGCACCAGCGTCTCGTGCTCCAGGGCCACCACGTCGTACTCGTCCATGCACAGCACCTACGTGGGGGTCGGGGTGGGGGACGCTCCATGGGGAGCTCCCTCTGCGGCGTCTCCATGTTTCCAGGGAGACGGGGATGGGGATGGAGATGGGGATGATGGAGATGGAGATGGGGATGGAGATGGAGATGGGGATGGAGATGGAGATGGGGATGGAGATGGGGATGGGGATGGAGATGGGGATGGAGATGGAGATGGGGATGGAGATGGGGATGGGGATGGAGATGGGGATGGAGATGGGGATGGGGATGGGGATGGAGATGGGGATGGGGATGGAGATGGGGATGGGGATGGGGATGGAGATGGAGATAATGGGGATGGGGATGGAGATGGGGATGGGGATGGGGATGGGGATGGAGATAATGGGGATGGGGATGGAGATGGGGATGGAGATAATGGGGATGGGGATGGGGATGGGGATGGAGATAATGGGGATGGGGATGGGGATGGGGATGGGGATGGAGATGGGGATGGGGATGGGGATGGGGATGGGGATGGGGATGGGGATGGGGATGGAGATGGAGATGGAGATGGAGATAATGGGGATGGGGATGGAGATGGGGATGGGGATGGGGATGGAGATGGAGATGGGGATGGAGATAATGGGGATGGGGATGGAGATAATGGGGATGGGGATGGAGATGGAGATGGAGATGGGGATGGAGATGGGGATGGAGATGGAGATGGAGATGGGGATGGAGATGGAGATGGGGATGGAGATGGAGATGGGGATGGGGATAATGGGGATGGGGATGGAGATAATGGGGATGGGGATGGAGATAATGGGGATGGAGATGGAGATGGGGATGGAGATGGAGATGGGGATGGAGATGGGGATGGGGATGGGGGCAAAGATGGAGACAGGGATGGGGATGGGATCAGGGACAGAGTTTCCGTTCCCTGCTCCCACCTTGGGGTCGAAGGCTCGTCGGAAGAGCTGGCAGAGGTTCCAGGCGTAGGCGCGGGACTTGCCGGTCTCGGTCCCGTAGAGGATGGTCACCTTGACCCTCCGAGCCATCACGTGTCCCATCAGCTTAGCCGAGATCTTCACCGCACTAAGCAGAGAAGGGACTAGGGGGTCAGTTTGGGGTCAGGGGGGGGACACCAGCACCCCAAGACCCTCCCCGTGGCCACCAACACCTACTTGGCCACCTCCTTGAAGGTCTTCCTCCTGGTGACCGTCGTGTCCTTGGAGACGTAGACCTTCCACGCCTCGGGCTGGGGGGCAGGGTGAGGGTCACCGTGGGGGTCACCGTGAGGGTCTCAGTGACCGGGGGGTGTCGGGTCGGGGTCCCACCTGGTAGCGGAAGGCCGGGTAGAGCTGGTAGTTGACCATCTCCTGGTGGAAGACGGGGGTGAGGCTGCCGGAGATGGGGGGCACGATCCAGACCCAGTCGGCCGGGCAGCCCCCCCGCGTCCGCAGCTCGTTCTCCATGTGCTTGACGAAGGACTCGGTGGCCGCGTGGTGGTCCACGATGGTCACCTTGGCCATCTGCAGAGGGAGGGGAGGGAGGAGAGAGCTCGGTGACC
>JAUMJK010001838.1:7500-65338 GCA_033558105.1 Coccyzus lansbergi
GCGTCGAACACCTGCCATGTGGGTCAGCGCCCCACAGCCGGGCAGCCAGGGGGGATGTGGGGCAATTGGTGTGGGGGATGTGGGGCAGAGGTGGGGATATGGGGCAGCTGGGGGTCTGGGATTGGGATGTGGGGCAGCTGGGGGGCTTGGGCAGGGATGTGTGGGGTAGGGAAGGGGATGTGTGGGGCATGGAGGGGGCAAGGACAGGCATGTGTGGGGCAGGGACAGGTATGTGTGGGGCAGGTATGGGGTAGGGACAGGGATGTGGGGAAGGGACAGGAGTGTGTGGGGCAGCTGTGGAGTTGATGTGGGGATGTGTGGGGCAGGGACAGGGATGTGTAGGGCAGGGACAGGATGTGTGGGGCAGGGATGGGGACATTGGGCAGGGATGGGGATGTGTGGGGCAGGAACGGGGATGTGTGGGGCAGGAACGGGGATGTGTGGGGCAGAGATGGGGCAGTGTGGGGCAGGAACAGGGATGTGTGGAGGAGCTGAGGGGAATGTGTGGGGTAGGTATGGGGTAGGGACAGGGATGTGGGGAAGGGACAGGAATGTGTGGGGCAACTGTGGAGCTGATGTGGGGCAGGGATGGGGATGTGTGGGGCAGGAACAGGGATGTGTGGGGCAGGGACGGGGATGTGTGGGGCAGGGATGGGGATGTGTGGGGCAGGGATGGGGTCATGGGTCAGGTATAAGGCTATGGGGCCAGGGCCCAGGGCAGCGTGGGGCAGCGTGGTTTGGCTGTGGGGCATTGTTTGGGGGTTCAGTGGGGCTACCCCACCTGCAGCTTGTTCCACTGGATGCGCCCCACGCAGCGCCCCGCGTTGCGCCAGGCCTGCTTGGCCCCGAACACCAGCTCGGGCGGCCGCAGTGTGTAGGTCCCCGAGGAGCTGATGGCGCCCGCCACCTCGCGCAGACGCTGCACGTGGGCCGCGGAGTGCTCGCTGTGGGGCGCGGACACGCTCAGACCCACGGGGACCCATAGGGACCCATACAAACCCACAGGGATCCATAGAAACAATAGGGAACCATAGAGACCCATAGGGAACCATAGGGACCATAGAGACCCATAGGGACCATAGAGACCCATAGGGACACATAGAGACCCATAGGGACACATAGAGACCCATAGGGATCCATTGGGACCCATAGGGACCATAGAGATCCATAGGGAGATATTGGGACCCATAGAGATCCATAGGGATCCATAGAGACACATAGGGAACCATAGGGATACATAGGGAGCCATAGGGACCATAGAGATCTATAGGGACACATAGGGACCCATAGGGAGCCATAGGGACCAATAGGGACCAATAGGGATCAATAGGGATGCACTGACCCACACCTCATGCAACTGTTGTGTGTGGGGTGCCAAGTGCTCGCTGTGGGGCACAGGCCCACTCAGACCCACGGGGACCCACAGAGACCCATAGGGACCCATAGGGAACCATTGGGACCCATAGGGAGCCATAGCGACCCATAGGGAGCCATAGGGACCATGGAGACCCATAGGGAGTCATAGGGACTCATAGGGACCCATAGGGAGTCACAGGGACCAATACAGACCCATAGGGAGCCATAGGGAGCCATAGGAACCCATAGGGACCAAAAGGGACCAAAAGGGACCCATAGGGAGCCATAGGGATCCATAGGGACCCATAGGGACCCATAGGGAGTCATAGGGAGCCATAGGGACCAATAGGGACCCATAGAGACCCATAGAGACTTACAGGGACTCATAGGGACCCACTGACCCACACCTTGAGCAGGTGCTGCGTGTGGGTCGTGGAGTGCTCGCCGTGGGGCAGGGACCCACTGAGACCCACGGGGATCCACTGAGACCCTTAGGGACCCATATGGATACATAGAGAACCATAGGGATCCATAGAGACCCATGGGGACCCATAGGGACCCATAGGGAGTCATAGGGACCAATAGGGACCCACAGAGACACACAGAGACACATAGAGGGTCATAGGGACCAATAGGGACGCATAGAGACTTATAGGGACCCATAGGGAGCCATAGGGACCATAGAGATCCATAGGGACCCATAGGGATCCATAGAGACCCATAGGGATGCATAGGGATCCATAGAGACCCATAGAGACTTATAGGGACACATGGAGATCCATAGAGAGCCATAGAGACCGATAGGGATACATAGGGATCCATAGAGACTTATAGGGATCCATAGGCATCCGTAGAGACCCATAGGGACCCACTGAGACCCATAAGGGCCCACAGAGACCAATAGAGACCCCATAGAGAACTATAGGAACCCTATAGAGACCTCAAAGAGACCCCATAGAGATCCACAGGGACCCATAGAGACCAATAGAGACCCACAGAGACCCCATAGAGACCACATAGAGACCCCATAGAGACCCATAGAGACTACATAGGGACCCTATAGAGACCCATAGAGACCACATAGGGACCCATAGAGACCCATTGCCAAGCGCTCGCTGGGGGTGCAGGGAGGCGCTTTGGCCGCCAGGGGGCGCCGTGGGGAGCTCTCTGTGCTCCTATGTGTCCCTATGGGTCTCTATATATCCCAATGGGTCCCTATATTTCTCTGTGGGTCCCCATGGGTCTCGGGGTGTCCCCGGGGGTCTCGGGGTGTCCCTCACCGTCTCAGCGCTCGGTAGTAGAGGCCGAGGAAGTCCCGTGCGCGGCTGAGCAGCTCCTGGGGGGAGCGGGAGCCCTCGGGGGGGGGCGGCGGCAGCGGCGGCAGAGCCAGAGACCCCAGGCAGCGCCTCTCCGAGCAGGGCAGCTCCTGGGGGGGGGGGACCCCAAAACCACGAGTCACCCCTGAGACCCCTGAGCCCCCATAGATCTTCCCATGAGACCCCTTGAGCCCCCCTGAGTCCCCATAGACCCTCCCCTGAGACCCCTTGAGCCCCCATAGACCCCCCCCGAGACCCCTGAACCCCCATAGACCCTCCCCTAAGAGCCCCCAAGACCCCCCTGAGATCCCCATAGAACCTCCCATGATAACCCCTAAGTCACCCCAAGACACCCCTGAGACCCCCTGAGCCCCCCCCGAGCCCCTGAACACCCATAGACCCTCCCCTGAGACCCCTTGAGCCCCCATAGACCCCCCCGAGACACCCCTGAGACCCCTGAACCCCCATAGAACCTCCCATGAGACCCCCTGAGACCCCATCGACCCTCCCCTGAGCCCCCCCCAAGATACCCTTGAGAGCCCCTGAGACACCCCTGAGACCCCTGAACCCCCATAGACCCTCCCCTGACAACCCTGAGCCCCCCCCAAGGCACCCCTGAGACCCCATAGACCCTCCCCTGAGACCCCCTGAGACCCCTGAGACCCCATAGACCCTCCCTTGAGACCCCTTGAGCCCCCATAGACCCCCCCGAGACACCCCTGAGACCCCTTAACCCCCACAGAACCTCCCCTAAGAGCCCCCAAGACCCCCCTGAGACCCCCTGAGACTCCCTGAGACCCCCCCAAGACCCACCCTGAGATCCCCATAGAACCTCCCATGATAACCCCTGAGTCACCCCAAGACACCCCTGAGACCCCCTGAACCCCCATAGACCCCCCCGAGACACCTCTGAGACCCCTGAACCCCCATAGACCCTCCCCTAAGAGCCCCCAAGACCCCCCTGAGATCCCCATAGAACCTCCCATGATAAACCCCTGAGTCACCCCAAGACACCCCTGAGACCCCTTGAGCCCCCATAGACTCTCCCAAGCACCCCCCCCCTGAGACCCCAGAACCCCCATAGAACCTCTCCTGAGGAGACCCCATAAACCCTCACAGACCCCCTGAGCCCCCCCCCCCCAAGACACCTCTGAGACCCCCCCCAAGAGACCCCCCTGACCCCCCCGAGATCCCTCTGAGGCCCCCGAGACCCCCATAGACCCTCCCTTGAGACACCCCTGAGAACCCCTGAGACACCCCAAGACACCCCTGAGACCCCCTGAGCCCCCCCCGAGCCCCTGAACACCCATAGACCCTCCCCTGAGACCCCTTGAGCCCCCATAGACCCCCCCCCGAGACACCCCTGAACCCCCATAGAACCTCCCATGAGACCCCCTGAGACCCCATAGACCCTCCCCTGAGCCCCCCTGAGCCCCCCCAAGATACCCTTGAGAGCCCCTGAGACCCCTGAATCCCCATAGAACCTCCCCTGACAACCCTGAGCCCCCCCCCAAGACACCCCTGAGCCTCCCTGAGCCCCCCCAAGATACCCTTGAGAGCCCCTGAGACACCCCTGAGACCCCTGAACCCCCATAGACTCTCCCCTGACAACCCTGAGCCCCCCCAAGACACCCCTGAGACACCTGAGACCCCCTAGACCCTCCCCTGAGACCCCCTGAGACCCCATAGACCCTCCCCTGAGCCCCCCTGAGACCCCCCAAGATACCCTTGAGAGCCCCTGAGACCCCCTGAATCCCCATAGACCCTCCCCTGACAACCCTGAACCCCCCCAAGACACCCCTGAGACACCTGAGACCCCATAGACCCTCCCCTGAGCCCCCCCCAAGATACCCCTGAGATCCCATAGACCCCCTGAGACCCCCAAGACACCCAGTTGCCCCCAATTGCCCCCCAATAGACCCCCACTTGCCCCTCAGTTGCCCTAAATTGCCCCCCAACTGTCTCCGTGATCCCCCAGTTGCCCCCCATTGCCCCCCAGTTGCCCCCAATTGCTCCCATGATCCCCCAGTTGCCCCCCAACTGCCTCCCCCTCACCCCCACCTGCCCTATAACTGCCCCTCCATTACCCCTACCTGCCCCACTACCCCCCAATTGCCCCCAATAGCCACCCCATTACCCCCCAGCTGCCCCAATTGCCCCCCAATAGCCCTCCCATCACCCGCAATTGTCCCCCAGTTGCCCCCAACTGCCCATCAATAGCCCCCCCATTGCTCCCCAATTGCCCCAAATTGCCCCCAATTGCCTCCCATTGCCCCCAACTGCCCCCCTATTGCCCCACAGTTACCCCCAATTGCCCCCATTGTCCCCCAGTTGCCCCCCAACTGCCTCCCCCTCACCCCCACCTGCCCCATAACTGCCCCTCCATTACCCCCACTTGCCCCACTACCCCCCAATTGCCCCCCAGTTGCCCCCATCTGCCCCCCCAATTGCCACCCAGTTGCCCCAAATTGCCCCCCAACTGCCTCCCAATTGCCCCCAACTGCCCTCCATTGCTCCCCAATTGCCCCCAGTTGCCCCCTATAGTCCCCCCATTGCCTCCCAGTTGCCCCAAATTGCCCCCCAAATAGCCCCCCCATTGCCCCCAATAGTCCTCCATTGCCCCCAGTTGCCCCCAGTTGCCTCCCAATTGCCCCCCCATTGCCCCCAGTTGCCCCCATGATCCTCCAATTGCCCCCCAGTTGCCCCCAACTGCCCCCCACTGTCCACCAGTTGCCCCAAATTGCCCTCCAACTGTCCCCCACTGCCCCCAATTGTCCCCCTCTTGCCTCCCAGTTGCACCAAATTGCCCCCCAAATAGCCCCCCCATTGCCCCCAATAGTCCTCCATTGCCCCCAGTTGCTCCCATGATTCCCCAATTGCCCCTACTTTCCCCTGAATTGCCCCCAATTTCCCCCCAATTGACCCCAATTGACCCCAATTGACCCCAATTGTCCCCCCATTGCCCCCCAATTGACCCCAATTGTCCCCCCATTCCCCCCCAATTGACCCCAATTGTCACCCCATCGCCCCCCAGTTGCCCCCAACTGCCCCCCATTGCCCCCCACCTGCCCCCCCTGTGCGCAGAGGGTGTCGTAGCCGATGGTCCCAGTCTCCCAGTTCTTCAGTCGGGCGAAGCGAGGGGGCTCGGGGGGCAGGGGGGGAGCCGAGCTGGGGGGGCATAGAGAGACTGGGGGGTTGGGGGGGGTCAGCCTGGGGTGCTGGGACCCTCTAGGGGGGCACTGGGAGCACTGGAAAGGCACTGGGAGCATAGAGGGGAGAAGTGGGAGCACTGGGAGGGGCACTGAGAGCACTGAGAGTGGCACTGGGAGCACTAGAAAGGCACTGGGAGGGCACTGGGTGCACTGGGAGCAGGGATGAGGGGAACTGGGAGCACTGGAAGGGCACTGGGAGTGGCACTGGGAGCGGCACTGGGAGCACTAGAAAGGCACTGGGAGTGGCACTGGGAGCACTGGGAGCACTAGAAATGCACTGGGAGTGGCACTGGGAGCACTGGGAGCACTAGAAAGGCACTGGGAGTGGCACTGGGAGCACTGGGAGCACTAGAAAGGCACTGGGAGAGGCACTGGGAGCATAGAGGGGGGAAACTGGGAGCACTGGGAGGCACTGGGAGTGGCACTGGGAGCAGGGAGGGGAGGAACTGGGAGCACTGGGAGACACTGGGAGGGCACTGGGTGCACTGGGAGGATGGAGAGAGGGGAACTGGGAGCACTGGGAGGGCACTAGAAAGGCACTGGGAGCAGCAATGGGTGCACTGGGAGCATGGGGGGGGACACTGGGAGCACTGGGAGGCATTGGGTGCACTGGGAGTGGTACTGGGGGGCACTGGGAGCACTAGAAAGGCACTGGGTGCACTAAGAGTAGCACTGGGAGCACTGGGAGCACTAGAAAGGCATGGGCAGAGGCACTGGGAGCACGGAGGGGGGACACTGGGAGCACTGGGAGGCACTGGAAGTGGCACTGGGTGCACTGGGAGCAGGAAGGGAGGGCACTGGGAGCACTGGGGGCAATGAGAGTGGCACTGGGAGCACTAAAAAGGCTCTGGGAGGGCACTGGGAGCACTGGGGTCCCTGGGGGGGGGTGGGCACTAGGAGCACTGGAATGGGCACTGGGAGCACTGGGAAGGGGCACTGGGTCTGAGCTGTGGGGCTGAGCTATGGGGCTGGTGGGTTCCATGGGGCACATGGAGGCTTCTCCATGGATCACGGTGGATCAAGGGAAGAGGGGGCCAAGCGAGGGGTCCCCTTTGGGGCCATGGGGACTCCTATGGGGCCACATCTCCTATGGGGCCAAATCTCCTATGGGGACAAATCTCTGGTGGGATCCACAGGCCCCATGGAGCTGTCTCTATGGATCATGATGGATCAAGGGAAGAGGGGGCCAAGGGAGGGGTCCCAGTTGGGGTCACATCTCCTATAGGGTCACATCTCCTATGGGGACAAATCTCCTATGGGGACAAATCTCTGGTGAGTTCCATGGGGCACATGGAGGCATCTCCATGGATCACAATGGATCAAGGGAAGAGGGGGCCAAGTGAGGGGTCCCTGTTGGGGTCACATCTCCTATGGGGCCACATCTCCTATGGGGACAAATCTCTGGTGAGTTCCATGGGGCATATGGAGGCTTCTCCATGGATCACAATGGATCAAGGGAAGAGGGGGCCAAGCGAGGGGTCCCTGTTGGGGTCACATCTCCTATAGGGTCACATCTCCTATAAGGACATATCTCCTATGGGGACAAATCTCTGGTGAGTTCCATGGGGCATATGGAGGCTTCTCCATGGATCATGTTGGATCAAGGGAAGAGGGGGCCAAGTGAGAGGTCCCTGTTGGGGTCACATCTCCTATTGGGACACATCTCCTATGGGGACACATCTCCTATAGGGACACATCTCCTATAGGGACACATCTCCTATGGGGACACATCTCTGGTGGGTTCCATGAGCCACATGGAGGCTTCTCCATGGATCACGGTGGATCAAGGGAAGAGGGGGCCAAGTGAGGGGTCCCTGTTGGGGTCACATCTCCTATGGGGACACATCTCCTATGGGGACAAATCTCCTATGGGGACAAATCTCTGGTGAGTTCCATGGGGCACATGGAGGCATCTCCATGGATCACAGTGGGGCAAGGGAAGAAGGGGCCAAGTGAGGGGTCCCTGTTGGGGTCACATCTCCTATAGGGTCACATCTCCTATAAGGACACATCTCCTATGGGGACAAATCTCCTATGGGGACAAATCTCTGGTGAGTTCCATGGGGCACATGGAGGCATCTCCATGGATCACAGTGGATCAAGGGAAGAGGGGGCCAAGGGAGGGGTCCCTGTTGGGGTCACATCTCCTATGGGACCACATCTCCTATGGGGCCAAATCTCCTATGGGGTCACATCTCCTATGGGGTCACATCTCCTACGGGGACACAACTCCTACGGGGACACATCTCCTATGGGGACACATCTCCTATAGGGACAAATCTCCTATAGGGACAAATCTCCCATAGGGACACATCTCTAGTGGATTCCACGAGCCCCATAGAGTTGTCCCCATGGATCACATTGGACCAAGCGCAGCCGATGCCAAGCGAGGGGTCCCCGTGTGGCATCCCCCGCGTCCCACGCCCGACGCTGCCACCACCGCAGATCCCACCGCCCCTCATCCCACGGATTTGGACCCACCTGCCGCGTTCGGCGCTGGGGCCGTCGTCCAGCTGGCGCGAGCAGAGGCCGAGGCCGCAGGAGCGGGCAGCGCCGGGCAGCACGGCCGGCAGGTTCCCCATGGCCACCCAGCGATGGACCCAAAGGCGGCGACGGAGACGCCACCGGGAGCGGCTGCTTCCTCCGGCGCTGGGGAAGTGGTGACCTCGGCCACCTCCACCCCAAACACAATGGGCACCGGACGCCCCTCCGAGCACACGCCCCGAGCCCTGCGGATGCCGGAGGCCCACGCGCCAACACGCCCCACGGACGCTTCGTGGAGGAGAAACCACCGTCCGACACCCCATGGACACCCCAACACGGAGAAACCTCCATCCAACACCCCACACAGGCCCCGTGGACACCCCACATGGAGAAATTCCAACCCATGGACACCCCAACACGGAGAAACCTCCATCCCATGGACACCCCAACATGGAGAAATCTCCGTCCAACGCCCTATGGACACCCCAACATGGAGAAATCTTGATCCCACAGTCCATGGACATCCCAACACGGAGAAATTCCAACCCATGGACACCCCACACGGAGAAATTCCAACCTATGGACACCCCACATGGAGAAATTCCAACCTATCGACATCCCACACGGAGAAACCTCCATCTCATGGACACCCCACATGGAGAAATTCCAACCTATGGACACCCCACACGGAGAAACCTCCATCCAACACCCTATGGACACCCCACATGGAGAAATTCCAACCCATGGACACCCCACATGGAGAAATTCCAACCTATCGACATCCCACACGGAGAAACCTCCATCCCATGGACACCCCACATGGAGAAATTCCAACCTATGGACACCCCACACGGAGAAACCTCCATCCAACACCCTATGGACACCCCACATGGAGAAACCTCCATCCCATGGACACCCCACATGGAGAAATTCCAACCTATCGACATCCCACACGGAGAAACCTCCATCCCATGGACACCCCACATGGAGAAATTCCAACCTATGGACACCCCACATGGAGAAATTCCAACCTATCGACATCCCACACGGAGAAACCTCCATCTCATGGACACCCCACATGGAGAAATTCCAACCTATGGACACCCCACATGGAGAAATTCCAACCTATCGACATCCCACACGGAGAAACCTCCATCTCATGGACACCCCACATGGAGAAATTCCAACCTATGGACACCCCACATGGAGAAATTCCAACCTATGGACACCCCACACGGAGAAACCTCCATCCAACACCCTATGGACACCCCACACGGAGAAATCTCAATCCCATGGACACCCCACACGGAGAAACCTCTGTCCAACACCCCATGGACACCCCACATGGAGAAGTCTCAATCCCATGGACACCCCACATGGAGAAACCTCCGTCCCACACCCCACAGACACCCCAACATGGAGAAATTCCAACCCACGAACATCCCAACACAGAGAAACCTTCACCTCTCACCCCATGGACACCCCAACACAGAGAAACCTCCACCCCACACCCCACTTTTAGCCCCAAATCCCCTCACGAACTCCCCAAAATGTGACTTTTTAAATCCCAAATGGTATCATAGTTCCCCCCCCCAAATATTATTTTTACCCCAAATCTACTGCAAAACTCCCTCAAAATATGATTTTTTTTTTTTTTTTTTTTAATTTCAAATCACAATGTGATGAAGACAAGGATGGGGACAGGGTGGGATGGGGACAGGGATGGGGACAGGGATGGGAACCAGGATGAGATGAAGACAAGGATAGGGACAAGGACTGGGACAAGGTGGAGATGGGGACAAGGATGGGGACAAGGATGTGATGAAGACAAGGGTGGGGACGAGGTGGGATGGGGACAGGGAAGGGACGGGAGCAGGGATGTGACGGGGAAAAGGATGGGGACAGGGAGGGATAGGGACAGGGGTAGGATGGGGACAGGGATGGGGACAAGGATGTGATGAAGACAAGGATGGGGACCAGGTGGAGATGGGGACCAGGATGGGGACAGGGATGTGATGGGGACAGGGATGTGATGGGGACAGGGATGCGATGGGGACAAGGATGGGGACAAGGATGTGATGGGGACAAGGATGGGGACAGGGATGGGAACCAGGATGTGATGAAGACAAGGATGGGGACAGGGTGGAGATGGGGACAGGGATGAGGACAAGGATGGGGACAAGGATGTGATGAAGACATGGATAGGGACAAGGTGGGATGGGGACAGGGAAGTGATGGGGACAGGGATGTGGTGGGGACAAGGATGGGGACAGGGTGGGATAGGGACATGGATAGGATGGGGACAGGGATAGGGACAGGGCGGGATGGGGACAAGGTGGAGATGGGGACAAGGATGGGGACCAGGATGTGAGGAAGACAAGGATGGGGACAAGGTGGGATGGGGACAGGGAAGTGATGGGGACAGGGATGTGGTGGGGACAAGGATGGGGACAGGGTGGGATAGGGACATGGATAGGATGGGGACAGGGATAGGGACAGGGCGGGATGGGGACAAGGTGGAGATGGGGACAAGGATGGGGACCAGGATGTGAGGAAGACAAGGATGGGGACAAGGTGGGATGGGGACAGGGAAGTGATGGGGACAGGGATGGGGACCAGGATGAGATAAAGACAAGGATGGGGACAATAATGGGGACAACGATGGGGACAAGGATGAGATAAAGACAAGGATGGGGACAACGATGGGGACAAGGATGAGATGAAGACAAGGATGGGGACCAGGATGTGATGGGGACCGTGATGGGGACCAGGATGGGACCATGTCCCCGCTCTGGGGCGCAGTCGCCACACTTGCACCCCCTGCACCCCTCGTGTCCCGCTCGGTGCTGCGGTGACAGCACTGGGACACCAGAACCTGAGTCCCCCTGGGGTTCCGACTGTCCCCCCACAGTCCCCTCGAAGCCACCGGAGCCACCAGAGCCACCGCCAGGACCCTGAGCTTGCCCAGCACCACCAGGACCCTGTGGGGAAAGAGGCCTCAGGAGGGACCCCAGCACTGGGGACACTGGGATGAGAATCAGGGACCCCCGATCCAGGGACATCGGAAGCAGGGACCCCAGGACCAGGGACTCCAGGATCAGGGACATTGGGACCAGGGACCCCAGGATCAGGGACATTGGGACCAGGGATGCTGGTATTGGGGACCCCAGCACCAGGGACCTCAGTTTTGGGGACACTGGCGTTGGGGACATTGGGTCCAGGGACCAGAACCAGGGACATTGGGACCAAGGATGCTGGTATTGGGGACCCCAGGACCAGGGACAATGGGACCAGGGACAATGGGACCAGAATCAGGGACCCCCAATCCAGGGACATCAGAAGCAGGGACCCCAGGGCCGGGGACATCAGGACTAGGGACATGGGGACCAGGGATGCTGGTATTGGGGACCCTGGTACCAGGGACCTCAGTTCTGGGGACACTGGAGTTGGGGACATTGGGTCCAGGGACCAGAACCAGGGACCTCAACACCAGGGACATTGGGACCAGGGACCCCAGGACCAGAGATGCTGGTATTGGGGATCCCAGGACCAGGGACCTCAGTTTTGGGGACACTGGCGTTGGGGAAATAGGGACCAGGGACCAGAACCAGGGACCCCAGGACCAGGGACATTGGGACCAGGGACCCCAGGACCATGGACAATGGGACCAGGGACAATGGGACCAAGGATGCTGGTATTGGGGACCCCAGGACCAGGGATGTTGGTACTGGGGTCCCCGTCACCAGGGTCCCCCATACTGGGGACACGGTCCATGTCCTCACCAGTGCCTCAGAGGCCTCTCAGGTCTCCGTCTCCTCTTCCTCCTCTTCCTCCTCCTCAGCCCAACCGCCCAGTGGGGCCCTGGCTGAACCTGGGGGGCAGAGCACGTGGGACCCCCAGGACCCCCAGTTATGGGGCAGGAGCCAGGATATGGGACTCCCAGGACCCCCAGGACCCCCAGTTATGGGGCAGGAGCCGGGATACAGGACCCCAGGACATCCAGGACTCCCAGTTATGGGGCAGGAGCCAGGATATGGGACCCCCAGGATCCCTGGGACTCCCAGTTATAGGGCAGGAGCCGGGATATAGGACCCTCAGGACCCCTGGTTATGGGACAGGAGTCAGGATATGGGACCCCCAGGACCCCTGGTTATGGGGCAGAAGCCGGGATATGGGACCCCCAGGACCGCAGGACTCCTAGTTATGGGGCAGGAGCCAGAATATAGGACCTCTGGGACCCCCAGCACCCCTTGTTATGGGGCAGGAGCTGGGATACTGGACCCCTGGGACCCTCAGAACCCCCAGTTATGGGGCAGGAGCTGAGATATAGGACCCCCAGGACCCCCAGGACCCCTGGTTATGGGGCACGAGCCAGGATATAGGACCCCCGGCACCTCCAGGACCCCCAGTTATGGGGCAGGAGCCCCAGGACCCCCAGGACCCCTGGTTATAGGGCACCAGCCAGGATATAGGACCCCCGGCACCTCCAGGACCCCCAGTTATGGGGCAGGAGCCCCAGGACCCCCAGGACCCCTGGTTATGGGGCAGGAGCCGGGATATAGGACCCCTGGGACCCCTAGGACCCCCAGTTACGGGGCAGGAGCTGGGATACAGGACCCCCAGGACCCCCAGTTATGGGGAAGGAGCCAGGATATAGGACCCCCGGGACCCCCAGTTATGGGGAAGGAGCGAGGATATGGGACCCCCGGGACCCCCAGTTATGGGGCAGGAGCCATGCCCCAGGACTTGGTGCTCACCCGAGGTGTTGGGGGGCAGCGAGGGGGTCCCCGCAGGCTGGGGGGCAGCGTCCCATGGCGGCGGCTGCTGCTGCTGCTGCTGCTGGTGCAGCTGGAGGGGAGAGAAAGGGGGGGGTCAGGGACCCCAGGATGGGGGCAACCACCCCAGCTGGATGCACTGGGGGGGCAGGGATACAGGGATATAGGGGTGCAGGGGTGTGGCAGTACAGGGGTTCAGGGGTACAGGGATGCAGGAATATTGGGGGGCAGGGATGCAAGGGTAGAGGGATGTTGGGGTGCAGGGATGTGGGGGTGCAGGGATATTGGGGTGCAGGGGTACAGGGATGTGGGGGTACAGGGATGCAGAGATGCAGGGATGCAGGAATATCGGGGTACAGGGATGTTGGAGTTCGGGGATGTTGGGGTTCGGGGGTGCAGGGATGCGGAGATACAGGGATACGGGGATGTTGGGGTGCAGGGATATGGGGGTGCAGGGATGTTGGGGTGCAGGGATGTGGGGGTGCAGGGGTACAGGGATGTGGGGGTACAGGGATGCAGAGATGCAGGGATGCAGGAATATCGGGGTACAGGGATGTTGGAGTTCGGGGATGTTGGGGTTCGGGGGTGCAGGGATGCGGAGATACAGGGATACGGGGATGTTGGGGTGCAGGGATACAGGGATATAGGGATGTTGGGGTACAGGGATGTGGGGGTACAGGAATGCAGGGATGCAGGAATATTGGGGTGCTGGGATATTGGGGTACGGGGATATTGGGGTTCAGGGGTGCAGGGATGCGGAGATACAGGGATGTTGGGGTGCAGGGATATTGGGGTATGGGGGTACAGGATGTGGGGGTACAGAAATATGGGGGTACAGGGATGCAGAGATGCAGGGATACAGGGATATAGGGATGTTGGGGTACAGGGATGTTGGGGTTCAGGGGTACAGGGCCGCACCTCATGCATGTAGATGGCGTGGAGACTCATCTCGGCCTGAGCTGCCTCGCACAGCAGCAGGGGGGGGGGCAGCACTGGGGGGGCTGGGGGGGTGGGGGGGGGGGGGGGGGAGAGCGGGGTGAGACCCCCCCCCCCCAACACCTCCTCCCACCATGAACCCCCTTTTCCATCACCCCCAACTTCCACCACCTCCTCCATTCCCATGTCCTCCCCTCCCAGCGTGACCCCCATTCCTCTCCGTGAATCCCCCTCCGTGTCCCCCCTCCCACCATGAACCCCCCTTTTCCATGAACCCCTTTTTCCATGAACGCCCCTCCTCACCATGACCCCCCTCCTCACCATTAACTCCCTCCTCTCCATGACCCTCCTCCTCACCATGACCCCCCCCTCACCATAGTGCCCCCTCCTTCCACCACCCCCCTTTTCCATGAACCCTTTTCCATGTCCCCCCCTCCTCTCCCTTTCCCTCCACGAACCCCAATTCTCCACGAACCCCCTTTCCATGAACCCCCTCCTCACCATGACCCCCCCATCTCCTCACCATAGTCCCTCCTCCCTCCGCAACCCCCAATTTTCCATGAACCCCATTTTCCATGACCCCCCCCTCCTCTCTATGGTCCCCCATATTCACCATGACCCCCCCCCCTTTCCCATTAACCCCCTCCTCACCATGACTCCCCCTCCTCACCATGACTCCCCCTCCTCACCATGACTCCCCCTCCTCTCCCTTTCCCTCCATGAACCCCAATTTTCCACAAACCCCTTATCCATGACCCCCTCCTCACCATTTTAACCCCCATTCCTCTCCATGAACCCCCTCTCCTCTCCATGGCCCCCCCCTCCCTCCACAACTTCCCCCATTTCCACAAACCCCCTTTCCCATTAACCCCCTCCTCACCATGACCCCCCTCCTCACCATAGTCCCCCCTCCCTCTATGACTTCTATTTTCCATAACCCCCCTTTCCCATGACCCCCTCCTCTCCATGAACCCCCCCTCCTCTCCCAGGTCCCCCCCTCCCTCCATGACCCCCAATTCTCCACGAACCCCCTTTTCCCCCATCCCTCACCTCTCCCGGGGGCTGAGCGCTCCCCGCGCTCTCTGCGAGGCCACCAGGGAGGCCAGGAGGCCTGTGGCGGCCACCGTGGCACCGTCCGGCCCCCCAGGCCAGGCCAGGCCACCGGTCACCGACCCCTGTGGCCACATGGCCAATGGGTTAGTCCTCGACACCTCATCCGAGGTCCATGTGGCCAATGGGCTGGTCCTCGAGGCCTCGTGCGAGGTCCACGTGGCCAATGGGCTGGTCCTCGAGGCCTTGTCCGAGGTCCATGTGGCCAATGGGCTGGTCCTCGAGGCCTTGTCCGAGGTCCATGTGGCCACTGGGCTGGTCCTCGAGGCCTCGTCGGAGGTGCCGGTGGCCACGTGTCGCTGCTCCCGCTCGGTCAGGAGGCTGAGGAAGAGCTGGCTGGGAGGAGGCGGCTGCCAGGAGGGGTTGGCCAGGGCGAAGCGCAGCAGCGACAGCTCCGTCTTCCCGTCCTCCGCTCGCTCCTGGACGGACGCCTCCGTCTGTCCGGCCGACAGCCACTGGGAGAGGGGAGAGAGGAGGAGGCGACACCATGGGAAACAACCAGCACCAAATCCAGACCCAAACCCATCGGAACAGGAGGAATCCATGACCTAAAAGGTCTTTTCCAGCCCCAAACCCATCACATCAGTTGGACTCCATGACCTAAAAGGTCTTTTCCAGCCCCAAACCCATCACATCAGTTGGACTCGATGACCTAAGATGCCTTTTCCAACCCCAAACTCATCGTATTGGTTGGAATTGATAACCTAAAAGGTCTTTTCCAACCCTTCCCAGCCCCAGATCCCTCTGGGGATGCTCTGTTCCCTCTATCCATGGATCCAGATCCCTCTGGGGATGCTCTGTTCCCTCTATCCATGGATCCAGATCCCTCTGGGGATGCTCTGTTCCCTCCAGCCATGGATCCAGATCCCTCTGGGGATGCTCTGTTCCCTCTATCCATGGATCCAGATCCCTCTGGGGATGCTCTGTTCCCTCTATCCATGGATCCAGATCCCTCTGGGGATGCTCCGTTCCCTCTATCCATGGATCCAGATCCCTCTGGGGATGCTCTGTTCCCTCTATCCATGGATCCAGATCCCTCTGGGGATGCTCTGTTCCCTCTATCCATGGATCCAGATCCCTCTGGGGATGCTCTGTTCCCTCTATCCATGGATCCAGATCCCTCTGGGGATGCTCCGTTCCCTCTATCCATGGATCCAGAGCCCTCTGGGGATGCTCCGTTCCCTCTATCCATGGATCCAGATCCCTCTGGGGATGCTCTGTTCCCTCTATCCATGGATCCAGATCCCTCTGGGGATGCTCTGTTCCCTCCAGGCCTGGATCCAGGTCCCTGTTCCCAACCTGGGGGTTCCCGTGCTGTCGGACGTCGAGCTGGGCGAAGGAGCAGACGTCCCCCACTCCGGCCACCTCCACCGTGAAGTTGCGGAAGAAGTCGACGATGTCCAGGGCGCGGGGGGGGAGGGCGAAGATGAGGATGAGGGGGGTGACGATGGGGCTGAGCAGCTCCTCCAGGATGAAGACCTGAGGTGGGGGTGGGGGGGGGTCATGGGGACGTCACGGAGGTGCCGGGAGGGGGTCTGGCCTCACCGTCACAGAATCACAGAACAACCAGGTTGGAAGAGACCCATCGGATCTTCTAGTCCAACCATTCCTATCAAACACTAAACCAAGTCCCTCAGCACCTTGTCCACCCGTCCCTTAAACACCTCCAGGGAAGGGGAATCAACCCCCTCCCTGGGCAGCCTATTCCGCCCCTCGCTCACCGCTTTGTACTGGAAGAGCTGCCCCATCTCCGAGCGCGTCTCCCAGCGGCCGGCGTTGCCCACCCAGTGGTCGGGCATGTAGTGGACGTGGGCCAGGATGCGCCGGAGGAGCTGCTGGGGGCACCGAACCGCGTGCTCGTCGGGGATGAAGGACCTGGAGGCAGCAGGTTGGAAGAGACCCATCGGATCACGGAGTCCAACCGTCCCCATCAAACACTAACCCATGTCCCTCAGCACCTCGGCCACACGTCCCTTAAACACCTCCAGGGAAGGTGACTCAACCACCTCCCTGGGCAGGTTCTACCAGCTCCCAGTGATCTTCTCTGTGAAGAATTTCCAGCCTGACCTTCCCCTGGTGGAGCTTGAGGTCATTCCCTCTCGTCCTGTCCCTCGGCAGAAGAGGCCATCACCCTCCTCTCTCCACAACCTCCTCTCAGGGAGTTGCAGAGAGCAATGAGGTCTCTCCTCAGCCTCCTCTTCTCCAGGATAAACACCCCCAGGGCCCTCAAAACTTCTTCTCCAGCCCCTTCCCCAGCTTCGTGGCTCTTCTCTGGACTCGCTCCAGAGCCTCAACATCCTTCTTGTGCTGAGGGGCCCACAACTCAACACAGGATTCAAGGTTGGGTCTCACCAGAGGGAGAATCACCTCCCTGGCCCTGCTGGTCACACCATTTCTGATCCAAGCCAAGATGCCATTAGCCTTCTTGGCCACCTGGGCCACTGCTGCCTCCTCTTCAACCAACCCCCCTAGGTCCTTCTCCCCCAGGCAGTTTCCAGCCAGACTTCTTCTAGGCTGGAGCTGCTCAGGGTTGTTGTGCCCCAAGTGCAGGATCCACCATTTAGGCCTCGTTAACCCTCATCCCGTTGGTCTCAGCCCATGGATCCAGCCTGTTCAGATCCCTTTGGAGCCTCCTGACCCTCCAGCAGATCCACACTTCCACCCAGCTCAGTGTCACCTCCAAACTGGCTCAGGGAGCCCTCGATGCCTTCATCCAGCTCATTGATGAAGACATTGACCAGGACCCAGCACTGAGCCCTGGGGACACCACTTGCCACCTCCAGCTGAACTTAACTCCATCTCTCACCACTCTGGACCCTCCATCCAACCACTTTTTCCCCAGGAGACCACTTCCCCATCCCTGACGTCTGCGAGAAGCCAACCCGAAGCCTCCCATCGCCCACCTGGCCACGGTGACCACCCAAGCCTCCCATCGCCCACCTGGCCACGGTGACCACCACCCCCAGGGCAGTGGCGGCCGCCAGGACGTTCTCCACGGCCAACACGTCCTCGTCGTAGACGGTCAGCGCGATGAGCACGGCCAGGACCGACCCCGCGAAGAAGGCCACGTTCCTGGCCACCACGGCCAGCACGGGGCTGGCGAAGGCGCCCATGTACTCGGCGGCCGGCCGGTAGCCGCGGCTCAGCCTCTCCCACAGCTGGTGGTCCAGCTCGTTGAAGTGGCGCAGGTAGAGGCGGCCGTAGCGCGACCACCTCCGCGCCCCCAGGCTGCCCGGGCGCCGCTTGAGGGCCTCGGCGTGGCGGAAGAAGCCGAAGAGCAGCTGCCACAGCATCACCCCGGGGCTCAGCGCCAGGTTGGCCAAGCCCAGCAGCAGGGCCGCCCGCGCCAGGCCTCGCGCCAGCCCGGCCCGCGCCTCCGGCCGCTTGCAGGCCGCACGCAGGCTCCACGGCTTCTCGAAGAGGGCTCCGGGCCCGCGGAAGAGCAGCAGCTCCAGGTTGAACTGCAGCCCTCGGGTGAGGAAGACGACGGAGCCCAGCAGGGGCAGGCGGAAGCGGACGGGGAGCAGGGACTTGTTGAGCATGGCCACCGCGTAGTTGCGGAAGCGCAGGACGCGGTGGTGGACGTCCAGCTCCGACAGCGCCGGGTGGACGCACAGAGGCTGCCGGCGCTGCAGCTCCAGCAGGCGACACTGCACCTCCGGCCAGCTCCGACTGCTCAGCTCCTCCTGGGAACACGGAATCAGAGAACAACCAGGTCGGAAGAGACCCATCGGATCATCCAGTCCAACCATAGAATCAGAGAACAACCAGGTCGGAAGAGACCCACTGGATCATCCAGTCCAACCATAGAATCATAGAACAACCAGGTCGGAAGAGACCCATCGGATCATCCAGTCCAACCATAGAATCAGAGAACAACCAGGTCGGAAGAGACCCACTGGATCATCCAGTCCAACCATTCCTATCAAACACTAAACCAAGTCCCTCAGGTCTACCCACACCTTAAACACCTCCAGGGAAGGTGACTCAACCCCCTCCCTGGGCAGCCTGTTCCATGGAACAACCACCATAACCCCAAGACACCCCGAAAAGGGACACGGAACACTCACCGAGGGGATGCGGAGGGCTTGGGCGTAGAAGGAGCGCATCTCCCAGCAGCCCAGGAGGCTGCGGAGGAAGCGCAGCAGGCGGTAGAGCCAGAAGACGGAGGCCATGGAGAGCAGGGAGAGGATCCAAGGGCTTTCGCGGATGCTGAGAGGGACACGGAGTCGCCAAAGTGGGAAAGAGCTCGGAGAGGGTTGAGCTCAACCATCCCTGTCACTGCGGAACTGTCGTCGAGGATCTCATCTCGCGCTGTAGATGCTCCGTTCCCTCCAGCCATGGAGGGAACATCTTTTCCAACCCTTCCCAGCCCCAAACCCATCGAATTGGTTGGACTCAGTGACCTAAAAGGTCTTTTCCAGCCCCAAACCCATTGAATTGGTTGGACTCAGTGACCTAAAAGGTCTTTTCCAGCTCCAAACCCATCAGATCAGTTGGACTCCATGACCTAAAAGGTCTTTTCCAGCCCCAAACCCATCGAATTGGTTGGACTCAGTGACCTAAAAGGTCTTTTCCAGCCCCAAACCCATCGTATCAGTTGGACTCAGTGACCTAAAAGGTCTTTTCCAGCCCCAAACCCATCGAATTGGTTGGACTCAGTGACCTAAAAGGTCTTTTCCAGCCCCAAACCCATCGTATCAGTTGGACTCAGTGACCTAAAAGGTCTTTTCCAGCTCCAAACCCATTGAATTGGTTGGACTCAGTGACCTAAAAGGTCTTTTCCAGCTCCAAACCCATCGTATCAATTCGACTCCATGACCTAAAAGGTCTTTTCCAGCTCCAAACCCATTGGATCGGTTGGACTTGGTGACCTAAGGCACCTTTTTCCAACCCTTCCCAGCCCCAGATCCCTCTGGGGATGCTCTGTTCCCTCTATCCATGGATCCAGATCCCTCTGGGGATGCTCTGTTCCCTCCAGCCATGGATCCAGATCCCTCTGGGGATGCTCCGTTCCCTCCAGCCATGGATCCAGATCCCTCTGGGGATGCTCTGTTCCCTCTATCCATGGATCCAGAGCCCTCTGGGGATGCTCCGTTCCCTCTATCCATGGATCCAGAGCCCTCTGGGGATGCTCTGTTCCCTCTATCCATGGATCCAGAGCCCTCTGGGGATGCTCCGTTCCCTCTATCCATGGATCCAGATCCCTCTGGGGATGCTCCGTTCCCTCCAGCCATGGATCCAGATCCCTCTGGGGATGCTCCGTGGCTCCCTCTCACCTCTGGAGACACTGCCCCGCGGGCAGGAGGGCGTCAGGCAGGGTCACCTTGGGTCGGTCTCCCTCCCGGCTGCGGTTGGCGAAGAGGACGTCGTAGTCGACGCAGCTCAGGAGGAAGGTGGAGAAGGACACCACGAAGGCGAATTGCCTGCGGGACACAGGTGCTCAGACCCAAGATGGGAACCAGAGACACACGGAGAGGCACAGACGCACAAGGAGACATAAGGAGACACACGGAGACACATGGAGACATAGGGAGAGACAGGGAGACATAGGGAGAGACACAGGGAGACAAGGAGAGACAAGGAGAGACAAGGAGAGGCACAGACACATAAGGAGACACAAGGAGCCACATGGAGCCCCAAGAAGCCACAAGGAGCCCCATGGAAACACGTGGAGACACATGGAGGCACACGGAGCTATATGGAGACACACGGAGCTATATGGAGACACATGGAGACACATGGAGCTATATGGAGACACACGGAGCCACACGGAGCCACATGGAGACATAAGGAGCTATATGGAGACACATGGAGCCACATGGAGACATAAGGAGACATGTGGAGACACAAGGAGCCCCAAGAAGCCACAAGGAGCCACACGGAGACACAAGGAGCCCCAAGAAGCCATAAGGAGTCACAAGGAGCCACACGGAGACACAAGGAGTCACAAGGAGACACAAGGAGCCACATGGAGCCACACGGAGACACAAGGAGTCACAAGGAGCCACATGGAGCCACACGGAGACACATGGAGTCACAAGGAGCCCCAAGGAGCCCCAAGGAGACACAAGGAGTCACATGGAGACACATGGAGACACACAGAACCACGTGGAGACACATGGAGCCACAAGGAGCCCCATGGAGACACAAGGAGTCACATGGAGACAGAAGGAGCCACAAGGAGACACATGGAAACACATGGAAACACAAGGAGACATGTGGAGCCACACGGAGACACAAGGAGAGACATGGACACACACGGAGACACAAGGAGATGCACAGAGACACACGGACACACACGGAGACACATGGAGTCACACGGAAACACAAGGAGACACATGGAGTCACACGGAGACGCACGGAGACATAAGGAGACACATGGAGACACAAGGAGCCTCATGAAGCCATAAGGAGACACATGGAGCCATAAGGAGTCAAAAGGAGACACACGGAGACACAAGGAACCAGAAGGAGCCACATGGAGACACATGGAGACAGATGGAGACACAAGGAGACACAAGGAGTCATAATGAGTCACAGGGAGTCACACGGAGACACGAGGAGTCACACAGAGACAGATGGAGACACAAGGAGCCCCATGGAGACACATGGAGTCACACAGAGACACACAGAGACATCAAGGAGACATCAAGGAGACAGACGGAGACAGACGGAGACACAAGGAGTCACGTGGAGCCACAAGGAGTCAAAAGGAGACACAAGGAGTCAAAAGGAGACACAAGGAGCCATGTGGAGCCACAAGGAGACACACAGAGACACAAGGAGTCAAAAGGAGCCACAAGGAGCCACATGGAGACACATGGAGACATATGGAGACACATGGAACCAGAAGGAGCCACATGGAGACACAAGGAGACACATGAAGCCATAAGGAGCCACAAGGAGTCACACGGAGACAGATGGAGACACAAGGAGTCAAAAGGAGACACGTGGAGTCACACAGAGACACACGGAGACACAAGGAGCCATATGGAGACACGAGGAGCCACACGGAGCCCCAAGAAGCCATATGGAGCCACATGGAGCCACATGGAGACACATGGAGAGACACATGGAGACATAAGGAGATATAAGGAGACACATGGAGACACACAGAGACTCAAGGAGACAGACGGAGACAGACAGAGACACAAGGAGTCACATGGAGCCACAAGGAGATATAAGGAGACACACAGAGCCACATGGAGACACATGGAGCCACATGGAGACACACGGAGACACAAGGAGTCAAAAGGAGACACACGGAGACACAAGGAGCCATGTGGAGCCACAAGGAGACACACAGAGACACAAGGAGTCAAAAGGAGCCACATGGAGACACAAGGAACCAGAAGGAGCCACATGGAGACACAAGGAGACACATGAAGCCATAAGGAGACACAAGGAGCCATAAGGAGTCACATGGAGACACGAGGAGTCATGCAGAGACAGATGGAGACACAAGGAGTCAAAAGGAGACACGTGGAGTCAGACACACGGAGACACAAGGAGCCGTATGGAGACACGAGGAGCCATATGGAGACATAAGGAGTCACACGGAGACATAAGGAGACACATGGAGTCACAAGGAGTCATATGGAGACACATAGAGCCACATGGAACCACATGGAGACATAAGGAGACACATGGAGATACACAGAGACACAAGGAGTCCCAAGGAGCCATATGGAGCCACAAGGAGCCCCATGGAGACACAAGGAGACACATGGAGTCACAAGGAGACACAAGGAGACACATGGAGATACACAGAGACACAAGGAGCCACATGGAGTCAAAAGGAGACACAAGGAGACACATGGAACCAGAAGGAGCCACATGGAGACACAAGGAGACACATGGAGCCATAAGGAGACACATGGAGTCACATGGAGACATGAGGAGTCACACAGAGACACGAGGAGACACACGGAGACAGATGGAGACACATGGAGACACAAGGAGACATCAAGGAGTCACAAGGAGACATCAAAGAGACATCAAGGAGACATCAAAGAGACATCAAGGAGACATCAAGGAGCCACATGGAGCCACAAAGTGACACATGGAGACCCAGGAAGCCACAAGGAGCCATATGGAGCCACAAGGAGCCACACAGAGACACAAGGAGGCACAAGGAGGCACAAGGAGCCACAAGGAGACATAAGGAGCCACACGGAGACACACGGAGAGACACGTGGAGACACAAGGAGACACACAGAGCCCCAAGAAGTCACAAGGAGCCATATGGAACCACAAGGAGCCCCATGGAGACACAAGGAGTCACATGGAGACACAAGGAGCCACATGGAGCCACACGGAGCCCCATGGATGTCCCCAGGGGTGTCCCCAGGGGTGTCCCCGTGGTGTCTGACCCCAGCTCGAAGGCGTCGGCGAGCACCATGCAGGCGAAGCCGTTGCGCTGGTGGAACTGGTAGATGTTGGGGAGGGGGGGGGGGTCAAGGAGCAGCAACCACCACCAAGTGGCCTCCAAGTGGCCCAGAAGTGCCCCCCAAGCACCTCACGGACCCCCATGACCCCCAAGTGTCCCACAAGCCCCATGACCCCCAAGTGTCCCACAACCCCCCAAGTGCCCCACAAGCACCTCAGGGACCCCCCACGACCCACAAGTGCCCCCCAAGTGTCTCACAGACCCCCATGTGCCCCCCAAGCACCTCATGGATCCCCATGACCCCCAAGTGGTCCACAAGAGCCTCACGGACCCCACGACCCTCATGACCCCCAAGTGCCCCACAACCCCCCAAGTGCCCCACAAGCACCTCAGGGACCCCCCACGACCCCCATGTCCCCCCCCAAGTGTCCCCCAAGCACCTCAGGGACCCCCCATGACCCCCAAGTGCCCCCCAAGTGCCCCACAGACCCCCATGTGCCCCCCAAGCACCTCAGGGACCCCCCATGACCCCCAAGTGCCCCCCAAGTGCCCCACAGACCCCCATGTGCCCCCCAAGCACCTCATGGACACCCACGTGCCCCTAAGTCCCCCCCAGACCCCATAACCCCCATGCCCCCCAAGTGCCCCACAAGTGTCCCACAGCCCCCCCCATGTGCCCCATAAGCACCTCACAGACCCCCCCATGCCCCCCAAGTGCCCCCCAAGGATATCCTGGTGAAGAAGTCATCGAGGTTCTTGATGTGGTACCAGGAACCTGGGGAGAGGAAGGGGCTGAGCTGTGGGGCAGCCCCATTGCGACCCCCACGCCTGTGCCCCATAGAAGGTCAGGACCCCCACCCTGAGCCCCATAGAGTGTCAGAACCCCTCACCCTGTGCCCCATAGAGGGTCAGGACCCCCAACCCGTGCCCCATAGAGGGTCAGGACCCCAACCCTGTGCCCCATAGAGGGTCAGGACCCCAACCCTGTGCCCCATAGAGGGTCAGGACCCCAACCCTGTGCCCCATAGAGGGTCAGGACCCCAACCCAAGCCCCATAGAGGGTCAGGACCCCCACCCTGAGCCCCATAGAGGGTCAGGACCCCCACCCTGAGCCCCATAGAGGGTCAGGACCCCCCACCCTGAGCCCCATAGAGGGTCAGGACCCCCACCCCACACCTTGCCCCCCTTCGGGCACATGGAGCAGCATCTCCTCCTCATCCTCTCCTGGGGTCGCATCCTCCTCAGGGTCCTCGAGGCGTCGGTACTGGCCTGTGGCCACCATCCCCTGCCAAGGGACCATGGGGCAGCCGTGGGGCAGCCGTGGGGCGGCTGTGGGGCACAGGGTGTGGGGTTGCCCCACATGCCGGAGATGCCGTGGAGGCCACGCGGCCACAGCCCCACGGGCCAAAGGGGTGAGGTGGCCAACACCTCGGGCAGCAGCACCGTGACCCACGGAGCATCATCCCGTAGAGCATCACCCCATGGAGCAGAGTCCCACAGATCCTCCCACCATGGACCTACATCCCCATGGTTACTCGTCCCATAGATCCTCACCCTACGGAGCCCAAACCCCACGGAGCATCACCCCATAGACACATGTCCCATAGAAATCCACCCCATGGACCCTCATCCCCATGGATCCTCACCCCATAGAGCCCAAGCCCCATGGAGCATCACCCCATAGAGCCTCATCTCAATGGATCCTCGCCCCATGGACTCATGTCCCATGGAGCCCCAGCCCCATGGACCCTCACCCCATGGATCATCAGCCCCATGGATCCTCACCACACAGGGCTTCACCCCATGGAGCATCACCCCACGGATCCTCAGCCCATGGATCCTCAGCCCCATAGACACCCAGCCCCGTGGAGCCTCACTCCATGGATCCTCAGCCTATGGAGCCTCATCCCCATGGATCCTTGCCCCACGGCTCCTCACCCCATGGATCCTCGCCCCATGGATCCACATCCCATGGGTCCTCACCCCATAGAGCCCAAACCCCACGGAGCATCATCCCGTGGATCCTCGCCCCATGGATTCTCATCCAATGGAGCCTCACCCCATGGATCCTTGCCCCATGGACATACATCCCGTGGATCCTCACCCCATAGAGCCTCACCCCATGGACCCCCAGCCCCGTGGAGCCCCATCCCCATGGAAATCCACCTCATGGATCCTCACCCCATAGATCCCCAGCCCCATGGATTCTTGCCCCATGGACCCACATCCCCATAGAGCCTCATCCCCATGGAAATCCACCTCATGGATCCTCACCCAGTGGGTCCTCACCCCATAGAGCCCAAACCCCATGGAGCATCACCCCACAGAGCCCAAACCCCATGGATCCTCACCCCATAGATCCTCACCCCACAGACCCCATCCCCATGGCCCCTCACCCCCTTGTACCCCCTCCTGTGTCCCCACCCGTGGGGCAGGACAGGTGCCCCCTTTGTGCCCCCCTCACCGTGCTCGGCTGCTGCCCCACAGGCCACCAACCAGGTCCCTGCCGTGTGACCAGGGCCAGTGACCAGCCCGGCCGGTGGCCACAGGAGCCGCGTCGTCCGGCCTCGCCCCACGCCAGCAGCCTGAGTCACCGGCCACCATGGCTACCAGTGGCACCTCCATGGCCACCACAGCCCCCTTAGTCCCCACTGTGGCTACCAGTGTCACCTCCATGGCCACCACAGCCCCCTCTGTCCCCACTGTGGCCACCAGTGTCACCTCCATGGCCACCACAGCCCCCTCTGTCCCCACCGTGGTCACCAGTGTCACCTCTGTGGCCACCACAGCCCCCTCTGTGGCCACCACAGCTCCTCGAGTGGCCACCACGGACATGGGGACACACACCCCAGTGACCCCAGGGTGACACGTGTGACACAACCCCCAGTGTTCCCAGTGCCTCTGTCCCCAGTGCCTCCCAGTGCTCCTCAGTATCTCTGTCCCCAGTGTCCCCAGTGCTCCTGTACCTGCCACTGTCTCTGTCCCCCAGTGTTCCCAGTGCCTCCCAGTGCCCCTTGGTGTCTCTATCCCCACTGTCTCTGTTCCCCAGTGTCCCCCAGTGCAGCTGTCCCATTGTCACCCAGTAACCATGGAGCCCCTGTCACCACTGTCTCTGTTCCCAGTGCCTCCAGTGCCTCCCAGTGCTCCCCAGTGTCTCTGTTCCCAGTGCCTCCAGTGCCTCCCAGTGCTCCCCAGTGTCTCTGTTCCTCAGTGTCTCCAGTGCCTCCCAGTGCTCCCCAGTGTCTCTGTTCCCCAGTGTCTCCAGTGCTTCCCAGTACTCCCCAGTGTCTCTGTTCCCAGTGTCTCCAGTGCCTCCCAGTGTCCCCAGTGTCTCTGTTCCCAGTGTCTCCAGTGCTTCCCAGTACTCCCCAGTGTCTCTGTTCCCAGTGTCTCCAGTGCCTCCCAGTGTCCCCAGTGTCTCTGTTCCCAGTGTCTCCAGTGCTTCCCAGTGCTCCCCAGTGTCTCCGTTCCCCAGTGTCTCCAGTGCCTCCCAGTGTCCCCAGTGTCTCTGTTCCCAGTGTCTCCAGTGTCTCTGTCCCCAGTGCCTCTGCATCTGCCACTGTCTCTGTTCCCCAGTGTTCCCAGTGCCTCCCAGTGCTCCCAGTGCCTCTGTATCCCCCACTGTCTCTGTCCCCATTGTTCCCAGTGTCCCCCAGTGGTCCTCACTGTCTCTGTTCCCCAGTGTCCCCAGTGCCTCCCAGTGCTCCTCAGTGCCTCTGTCCCCAGTGTTCCCAGTGTCCCCAGTGACTCTGTACCCACCACTGTCTCTGTTCCCAGTGTTTCCAGTGTCCCCAGTGCCTCTGGACCCACCACTCTCTGTTCCCCAGTGTCTCCCAGTGCCCCTCAGTGTCCCCCAGTGCCTCTGTACCTGCCATTGTCTCTGTTCCCAGTGTTCCCAGTGCCCCCAGTGCCTCTTGTACCCACCACTGTCTCTGTTCCCCAGTGTCCCCAGTGCCTCCCAGTGCCCCTCGGTGTCTCTGTTCCCCACTGTTCCCAGTGCCCCCCAGTGTCCCAAATGTCTCAGTCCCCAGTGCCTCCCACTCTGTGTCTGTTCCCCAGTGTCCCCCAGTGCTCCTCAGTATCTCTGTCCCCAGTGTCTCTGTTCCCCAGTGTTCCCAGTGCCTCCCAGTGCTCCTCAGTGTCTCTGTCCCCAGCGTCCCCAGTATCTCTGTTCTCAGTGCTCCCAATACCCTCGTCCCAACTGTCCCCCAGTGTCCCCAGCGCCTCTGGACCCATCACTCTCTGTTCCCCAGTGTCCCCCAGTGCCTCTGTACCTGCCATTGTCTCTGTCCCCAGTGTTCCCAGTGTCCCCAGTGCCTCTTGTACCCACCACTGTCTCTGTTCCCAGTGTTCCCAGTGTCCCCAGTGCCTCTGGACCCACCACTCTCTGTTCCCCAGTGTCTCCCAGTGCCCCTCAGTGTCCCCCAGTGCCTCTGTACCTGCCATTGTCTCTGTTCCCAGTGTTCCCAGTGCCCCCAGTGCCTCTTGTACCCACCACTGTCTCTGTCCCCCAGTGCTCCCAGTGCCTCCCAGTGCCCCTCAGTGTCTCTGTTCCTCACTGTTTCCAGTGCCTCTTGTACCCACCACTGTCTCTGTTCCCCAGTGCCTCCCAGTGCCCCTCAGTGTCTCTGTTCCCCACTGTTCCCAGTGCCCCCCAGTGTCCCAAATGTCTCAGTCCCCAGTGCCTCCCACTCTGCGTCTGTTCCCCAGTGTCCCCCAGTGCTCCTCAGTGTCTCTGTCCCCAGTGTCTCTGTTCCCCAGTGTTCCCAGTGCCTCCCAGTGCTCCTCAGTGTCTCTGTCCCCAGCGTCTCCAGTATCTCTGTTCTCAGTGCTCCCAATACCCTCGTCCCAACTGTCCCCCAGTGTCCCCAGCGCCTCTGGACCCATCACTCTCTGTTCCCCAGTGTCCCCCAGTGCCTCTGTACCTGTCATTGTCTCTGTCCCCAGTGTTCCCAGTGTCCCCAGTGCCTCTTGTACCCACCACTGTCTCTGTTCCCAGTGTTCCCAGTGTCCCCAGTGCCTCTGGACCCACCACTCTCTGTTCCCCAGTGTCTCCCAGTGTCCCTCAGTGTCCCCCAGTGCCTCTGTACCTGCCATTGTCTCTGTTCCCAGTGTTCCCAGTGCCCCCAGTGCCTCTTGTACCCACCACTGTCTCTGTTCCCCAGTGTCCCCCAGTGCCTCCCAGTGCCCCTCTGTATCTGTTCCCCAGTGTCCCCAGTGCTCCCAGTATCCCAGTCTGCACGTCCCACAGTGTCCCCAGAGACCCCTCCCCCCCCCCCCCGGTGTCCCCCCATTTCCATCCCCCGCGGTGTCCCTCCTATCTCTGCCCCCCCCCCCCCCCACCCCGTTCCTTGTTCTCTCGTTCCCTCCCCCCTGTGTCCCCCTATTTCCCTCCCCCACCTCGGTGTCCCCCCTATATCTATCCCCCCCTCCCGTCCCTGTTCTCTCGTTCCCTCCCCCCTGTGTCCCCCCTATCTCTGTCCCCCCCACCCCAGTGTCCCCCTATTTCCATCCCCCACACCCCAGTGTCCCCCCCATCTCTATTCCCCCCGGTGTCGCCCCCTATCTCTGTCCCCACCCATTCCCTGTTCTCTCGTTCCCACCCCCCTGTGTCCCCCTATTCCTATTTCCATCCCCCCCCCCCCCAGTGTCCCCCCATCTCTATTCCCCCCGGTGTCGCCCCTATCTCTGTCCCCACCCATTCCCTGTTCTCTCGTTCCCACCCCCCTGTGTCCCCCTATTTCCATCCCCCCCCCCCCAGTGTCCCCCCATCTCTATTCCCCCCGGTGTCGCCCCTATCTCTGTCCCCACCCATTCCCTGTTCTCTCGTTCCCACCCCCCTGTGTCCCCTATTTCCATCCCCCACACCCCAGTGTCCCCCCATCTCTATTCCCCCCGGTGTCGCCCCTATCTCTGTCCCCACCCATTCCCTGTTCTCTCGTTCCCACCCCCCCTGTGTCCCCCTATTTCCTTCCCCCCGTCAGCGTTCCCCCATCTCTATTCCCCCCGGTGTCCCCCTATTTCCATCCCCCCCCCCCCCCAGTGTCCCCCCTATCTCTATCCCTCCCCGTCCCATTCCCCTTTCTCTCGTTCCCCTGGTGTCCCCTTATTTCCTTCCCCCCACCCCTGTGTCCCCTCATCTCTATCCCCCTCCCCGTGCCATTCCCCGTTCTCTCGTTCCCACCCCCCGGTGTCCCCCTGTTTCCATCCCCCTCCCATTCCCCGTTCTCTCGTTCCCACCCCCCGGTGCCCCCCTATATCCTTCCCCCTACCCCGGTGTCCCCCTATTTCCATCCCCGCCCCCCAGTGTCCCCCCATCTCTATTTTCCCTCTCTCTATTCTCTCGTTCCCTCCCCCTGGTGTCCCCTTATTTCCTTCCCCCCACCCTGGTGTCCCCTCATCTCTATTCCCCCCACCCCTGTGTCCCCTCATCTCTATTCCCCCCGACCCCTGTGTCCCCTCATCTCTATCCCCCCCAACCCCTGTGTCCCCTCATCTCTATTCCCCCCACCCCTGTGTCCCCCCATCTCTATCCCCCTCCCCGTCCCATTCCCCGTTCTCTCGTTCCCACCCCCCGGTGTCCCCCTGTTTCCATCCCCCTCCCATTCCCCGTTCTCTCGTTCCCACCCCCCGGTGCCCCCCTATATCCTTCCCCCTACCCCGGTGTCCCCCTATTTCCATCCCCGCCCCCCAGTGTCCCCCCATCTCTATTTTCCCTCTCCCTATTCTCTCGTTCCCTCCCCCTGGTGTCCCCTTATTTCCTTCCCCCCACCCCTGTGTCTCCTTATCTCTATCCCACCCCGACCCCTGTGTCCCCTCATCTCTATTCCCCCCACCCCGGTGTCCCCTCATCTCTATCCCCCCCAACCCTGGTGTCCCCTCATCTCTATCCCCCCCACCCCTGTGTCCCCTCATCTCTATTCCCCCCCGACCCCTGTGTCCCCTCATCTCTATCCCCCCCAACCCCTGTGTCCCCTCATCTCTATTCCCCCCATCCCCGGTGTCACCCCATCTCTATTCCCCCCGGTGTCCCCTCTATCTCTATCCCCCTACCCCTGTATCCCCTCATCTCTATCCCCCCCCACCCCTGTGTCCCCTTATCTCCATCCCCCCCCACCCCAGAGTCCCTCTTCCCTCGTTCCCCCACCCGGTGTCTCCCTATCTCTATCCCCGCCCCGTTGCCGGCCCCCCCCCCGTTGCCGGCCCCGCCCCCCCGTGTCCGGTCCCGCCCCTCCCCCTCCGTTTCTCCTTCCCGCCTCCCGTGTCCTGATCCTCCCCCGGTGACCCCCCCCCCACCCAGAGCGGTGTCCCCCCCCGTTCCCATTCCCCCCCCCCCCTCCAAAAGCCCCATTCCCTGTGCCGGGTGTCCCCTCTTTCTCAGTCCCCCCCACTCCCGTTCCCCGCCGCGTTCCCGTTCCCCCTACCCTGATGCTGCTGCGGGTGGTCGCAGCTCGGTTGCCCCCCCTGCCCCCCCCACTCCGAACCCCCAGGTACAGGGGGGGTTGGGGGTCCTTGGGGGGGGGTCTCTATGGAGTTTTTGGGGTCCTGGGGGGGTCTCTATGGAGGTTTGGGGGGGTCTCTGTGGACTTTTTGGGGTCCCTGGAGGGGTCTCTATGGAGTTTTTGGGGTCCTGGGGGGGGATCTCTATGGAGGTTTGGGGGTCCCTGGGGGGGAGTTGGGGGTCCTGGGGGGGTCTCTGTGAAGGTTTGGGGGTCCCTGTGGGGGTTTCTATGGAGTTTTTGGGGTCCCTGGGGGGGTCTCTATGGAGGTTTGGGGTCCCTGGGGGGGGGTTGGGGGTCCCTGGGGGTGTCCCTATGGACTTTTTGGGGTCCCTGGAGGGGTCTCTATGAAGTTTTTGGGGTCCTGGGGGGGTCTCTATGGAGTTTTTGGGGTCCTGGGGGGGGTCTCTATGGAGGTTTGGGGTCCCTGGGGGGGAGTTGAGGGTCCTGGGGGGGTCTCTGTGAAGTTTTTGGGGTCCTGGGGGGGGGGGTCTCTATGGAGGTTTGGGGTCCCTGGGGAGGAGTTGGGGGTCCTGGGGGGGTCTCTGTGAAGTTTTTGGGGTCCTGGGGGGGTCTCTATGAAGGTTTGGGGGTCCCTGTGGGGGTTTCTATGGAGTTTTTGGGGTCCCTGGTGGGGGTCTCTATTTAGGTTTGGGGTCCCTGGGGGGGTCTCTATGGAGGTTTGGGGTCCCGGGGGGGGGGGGTTGGGGGTCCCTGGGGTGTCCCTATGGACTTTTTGGGGTCCCTGGAGGGGTCTCTATGAAGGTTTGGGGGTCCCTGGGGGGGTTTCTATGGAGTTTTTGGGGTCCCTGGGGGGGTCTCTATGTAGGTTTGGGGGTCCTGGGGGGGTCTCTATGGAGGTTTGGGGGGGTCTCTGTGGACTTTTTGGGGTCCCTGGAGGGGTCTCTATGAAGTTTTTGGGGTCCCTGGGGGGGTCTCTATGGAGTTTTTGGGGTCCTGGGGGGGGTGTCTCTATGGAGGTTTGGGGTCCCTGGGGGGGAGTTGGGGGTCCTGGGGGGGTCTCTGTGAAGTTTTTGGGGTCCTGGGGGGGGGTCTCTATGAAGGTTTGGGGGTCCCTGGGGGGGAGTTGAGGGTCCTGGGGGGGGTCTCTGTGAAGTTTTTGGGGTCCTGGGGGGGGGTCTCTATGAAGGTTTGGGGGTCCCTGGGGGGGAGTTGAGGGTCCTGGGGGGGGTCTCTGTGAAGTTTTTGGGGTCCTGGGGGGGTCTCTATGAAGGTTTGGGGGTCCCTGGGGGGGTTTCTATGGAGTTTTTGGGGTCCCTGGGGGGGGTCTCTATGGAGGTTTGGGGTCCCTGGTGGGGGGTTGGGGGTCCCTGGAGGGGTCTCTATGGACTTTTTGGGGTCCCTGGGGGGGGTCTCTATGAAGGTTTGGGGTCCCTATGGAGGTTTGGGGGGGTTGGGGGTCCTTGGGGACCCCAATCCATCCCCCCCCCCCCCTCCCTCCCAGAATCCACCATTAGTGACGACCTGAACCCCCTTTTTGTTCCCCCAGTTTCAGGTATGGGGGGTCCCTCCTCCGCCGCCCCCCTCTCCGGCCCCCCCGAGCCCCCCGACTCCTGCTGGTGGCCGGATCGGGCTGCATCGCCCTGGGCTACCTGGGGGGCTACTCCCTGGGCTTCTGGGGGACCCCCGGCCTCCTGGGGGGGGGCTTCCTGGGGACCCCTGCTCGTTGCCAGGAGGCCCCCCCAGCCCCCCCGCCCCGGCCCGACCCCCCCTTCGACTGGGGGGGCTTCTGGGCTCGGCTGCGACCGCAGCTACTGGCCCTCTCGGCCGCCGTCGCGGTGAGTTGGGGACACCCCCCCCCAAACCCCCTTCTTAGCCAACCTGGGGCTTACTAGCCCACTTGGCCACCTTGGTAGCCAATGAGGACCTCAGTATCCACTTGGCTGGAGTGGTGGCCACAGACCCTCCATCCCCTTCATCCTCATCATCCTGAGCTCAACCCCCTCCACTCTCCCCATTCTGGTCTTACTAGCCCACTTGGCCACCTTAGTAGCCACGAGGACCAGCTGGAGTGGTGGCCACGGACCTTCCATCCCCTTCATCCTCATCATCCTGAGCTCAACCCTCTCCACTCTCCCCATTCTGGTCCCACTAGCCCACTTGGCCACTTTGGTAGCCCACGAGCTCCTTGGTGGCCACTGGCTGGAGTGGTGGCCACAGACCCTCCATCCCCTTCATCCCCTTGATCCTGAGCTCAACTCCCTCCACTCTCCTCATCCTGGTCTTACTAGCCCACTTGGCCACTTTGGTAGCCAACAAGGACCTCAGTGGCCACTGGCTTGACTGGTGGTCACGGACCTTCCATCCCCTTCATCCTCATGATCCTGAGCTCACCCCCTTCCACTCTCCCCATCCTGATCCCACTAGCCCACTTGGCCACTTTGGTAGCCCACGAACTCCTTGGTGGCCACTGACTGGAGTGGTGGCCACAGACCCTCCATCCCCTTCATCCCCTTGATCCTGAGCTCACCCCCCTCCACTCTCCCCATCCTGGTCTTACTAGCCCACTTGGCCACCTTGGTAGCCACGAGGACGTCAGTGGCCACTTGGCTGGAGTGGTGGCAACAGACCCTCCATCCCCTTCATCCTCATGATCCTGAGCTCAACCCCCTCCACCCTCCTCATCCTGATCCCACTAGCCCACTTGGCCACTTTGGTAGCCAACAAGGACCTCAGTGGCCACCGGCTGGACTGGTGGCCACAGACCTTCCATCCCCTTCATCCCCAACATCCTGAGCTCAACCCTCTCCACTCTCCTCATCCTGATCCCACTAGCCCACTTGGCCACTTTGGTAGCCAACAAGGACCTCAGTGGCCACCGGCTGGAGTGGTGGCCACAGACCCTCCATCCCCTTCATCCCCATGATCCTGAGCTCAAGCCCTTCCACCCTCCCCACCCCGATCCCACTAGCCCACTTGGCCACTTTGGTAGCCCACGAGCTCCTTGGTGGCCACCGACTGGAGTGGTGGCCACAGACCCTCCATCCCCTTCATCCTCATGATCCTGAGCTCAACCCCCTCCACTCTCCTCATCCTGATCCCACTAGCCCACTTGGCCACTTTGGTAGCCAACAAGGACCTCAGTGGCCACTGGCTTGACTGGTGGCCACAGACCCTCTATCCCCTTCATCCCCTTGATCCTGAGCTCAACCCCCTCCACCCTCCTCATCCTGATCCCACTAGCCCACTTGGCCACTTTGGTAGCCCACGAGCTCCTTGGTGGCCACCGGCTGGAGTGGTGGCCGCAGACCCTCCATCCCCTTCATCCTCATGATCCTGAGCTCAACCCCTTCCACTCTCCTCATCCCGGTCTTACTAGCCCACTTGGCCACCTTGGTAGCCACGAGGACGTCAGTGGCCACTGACTGGAGTGGTGGCCGCAGACCCTCCATCCCCTTCATCCTCATGATCCTGAGCTCAACCCCTTCCACTCTCCTCATCCCAGTCTTACTAGCCCACTTGGCCACTTTGGTAGCCAACGAGCACTTTGGTGGCCACTTGGCTGGAGTGGTGGCCACAGACCCTCCATCCCCTTCATCCCCATCATCCTGAGCTCAACCCCCTCCACTCTCCCCATCCTGATCCCACTAGCCCACTTGGCCACTTTGGTAGCCAACGAGCACTTTGGTGGCCACTGGGCTTGAGTAGTGACCACAGACCCTCCATCCCCTTCATCCCCTCGATCCTGAGCTCAAGCCCTTCCACCCTCCCCACCCCGATCCCACTAGCCCACTTGGCCGCTGTGGTAGCCACGGTGGCCACTGACGGTGTGCTGCAGCTGGCGGTGGCGGCTGCTGTGCTGAACGTGCGGATCCCGGTGCTGCTGGGGCGGCTGGTGGACGTGGTGGCCCGGGGGGCCCGGGGGCCACTCAGCGGCTACCTGAGGGCCGTCAGGGGCCCGGCCCTGCGCCTGCTGGCCACCTACTGCATGCAGGTGGGGACAGGGGGTCACTAGGGGTGGGTCTGGGGGCCCTAGGGGTGGGTTTGGGGTCACTGGGAGTGGGTCTGGGGTCACTAGGGGTGGATTTGGGGTCACTGGGAGTGGGTTTGGGGTCCCTGAGGTGGGTCTGGGGTCCCTAGGGGTGGATTTGGGGTCACTAGGAATGGGTTTGGGGTCACTAGGGGTGGATTTGGGGTCACTGGGAATGGATCTGGGGTGTCTGGGGTGGGTCTGGGGTCACTAGGGCTGGGTTTATGGGTCCTGAGGTGGGTCTGGGGGGTCCCTAGGGTGGGTTTAGGGTCCCTAGGAGTGGATCTGGGGGTCTTGGGGTGGGTTTGAGGGTCCTGAGGTGGGTTTGGGGTCACTAGGGGTGGGTCTGGGGTCCCTGGGGTGGGTCTGGGGGTCTTGAGGTGGATCTGGGGTCACTAGGACTGGGTTTGGGGGCCCTAGGGGTGGCGTTTGGGGTCCCTGTGAGGGGATTTGGGGGACCCAGGGTGAGTCTGGGGTCCCTAGGGGTGGATCTGAGTGTCTTGGGGTGGGTTTGAGGGTCCTGAGGTGGGTTTGGGGTCACTAGGGGTGGGTCTGGGGGTCCTGGGGTGGGTTTAGGGTCCCTAGGGGTGGGTTTAGGGGTCCTGATGTGGGTCTGGGGATCCTGGGGTGGGTTTGGGGTCCCTACGAGGGGATTTGGGGGACCCAGAGTGGGTCTGGGGTCCCTGGGTGTGGGTCTGGGGGTCCTGGGGTGGGTTTGGGGTCCCTGGGGGAGGATCTGGGGGTCCTGGGGTAGGTTTGGGGTCACTAGGGGTGGATTTTGGGGACCTGTGGTGGGTCTGGAGTCACTAGGGGTGGATCTGGGGGGTCCCTGGAGGTGGATTTGGGGGACCCAGGGTGGGTCTGGGGACCCCAGGAATGAATCTGAGGTCCCTGAGGTGGGTCTGGGGTCCCTAGGGGTGGATTTGGGGTCACTAGGAATGGGTCTGGGGTCACTAGGGGTGGATTTGGGGTCACTGGGAGTGGGTTTGGGGTCCCCAGGGGTGGGTCTGGGGTCACTAGGGCTGGGTTTATGGGTCCTGAGGTGGGTCTGGGGGGTCCCTAGGGATGGGTTTAGGGTCCCTAGGAGTGGATCTGGGGGTCTTGGGGTGGGTTTGAGGGTCCTGAGGTGGGTTTGGGGTCACTAGGGGTGGGTCTGGGGGTCCTGGGGTGGGTCTGGGGGTCTTGAGGTGGATCTGGGGTCACTAGGACTGGGTTTGGGGGCCCTAGGGGTGGCGTTTGGGGTCCCTGTGAGGGGATTTGGGGGACCCAGGGTGAGTCTGGGGTCCCTAGGGGTGGATCTGAGTGTCTTGGGGTGGGTTTGAGGGTCCTGAGGTGGGTTTGGGGTCCCTAGGGGTGGGTCTGGGGGTCCCTGAGGTGGGTCTGGGGTCACTAGAGGTGGGTTTAGGGGTCCTGATGTGGGTCTGGGGATCCTGGGGTGGGTTTGGGGTCCCTACGAGGGGATTTGGGGGACCCAGAGTGGGTCTGGGGTCCCTGGGTGTGGGTCTGGGGGTCCTGGGGTGGGTTTGGGGTCCCTGGGGGAGGGTCTGGGGGTCCTGGGGTAGGTTTGGGGTCACTAGGGGTGGATTTTGGGGACCTGTGGTGGGTCTGGAGTCACTAGGGGTGGATCTGGGGGGTCCCTGGAGGTGGATTTGGGGGACCCAGGGTGGGTCTGGGGACCCCAGGAATGAATCTGAGGTCCCTGAGGTGGGTCTGGGGTCCCTAGGGGTGGATTTGGGGTCACTAGGAATGGGTTTGGGGTCCCTAGGAGTGGATTTGGGGTCACTGGGAATGGATCTGGAGTCCCCAGGGGTGGGTCTGGGGTCACTAGGGCTGGGTTTATGGGTCCCGAGGTGGGTCTGGGGGGTCCCTAGGAATGGATCTGGGGGTCTTGGGGTGGGTTTGAGAGTCCTGAGGTGGGTTTGGGGTCACTAGGAGTGGGTCTGGGGTCCCTGGGGTGGGTCTGGGGGTCTTGAGGTGGATCTGGGGTCACTAGGACTGGGTTTGGGGGCCCTAGGGGTGGCGTTTGGGGTCCCTGTGAGGGGATTTGGGGGACCCAGGGTGAGTCTGGGGTCCCTAGGGGTGGATCTGAGTGTCTTGGGGTGGGTTTGAGGGTCCTGAGGTGGGTTTGGGGTCACTAGGGGTGGGTCTGGGGGTCCTGGGGTGGGTTTAGGGTCCCTAGGGGTGGGTTTAGGGGTCCTGATGTGGGTCTGGGGATCCTGGGGTGGGTTTGGGGTCCCTACGAGGGGATTTGGGGGACCCAGAGTGGGTCTGGGGTCCCTGGGTGTGGGTCTGGGGGTCCTGGGGTGGGTTTGGGGTCCCTGGGGGTGGATCTGGGGGTCCTGGGGTAGGTTTGGGGTCACTAGGGGTGGATTTTGGGGACCTGTGGTGGGTCTGGAGTCACTAGGGGTGGATCTGGGGGGTCCCTGGAGGTGGATTTGGGGGACCCAGGGTGGGTCTGGGGACCCCAGGAATGAATCTGAGGTCCCTGAGGTGGGTCTGGGGTCCCTAGGGGTGGATTTGGGGTCACTAGGAATGGGTTTGGGGTCACTAGGGGTGGATTTGGGGTCACTAGGGGTGGATCTGGGGTCCCTAGGGGTGGGTTTGGGGTCACTAGGGCTGGGTTTGGGGTCACTAGGAATGGGTTTGGGGTCACTAGGGGTGGATTTGGGGTCACTGGGAGTGGGTTTGGGGTCACTAGGGGTGGATCTGGGGGTCCTGGGGTGAGTCTGGGGACCCTGAGGTGGGTCTGGGGCTCCCTGGGAGTGAGTTTAGGGTCCCTAGGAGTGGGTTTGGGGTCCCAGGTTGGGTTTGGGGTCCCTAGGGGTGGATCCGGGGTCCCTAGTGGGTGGGTTTGGGGGTCCTGAGGTGGGTTTGGGGTCCCAGGTTGGGTTTGGGGTCCCTAGGGGTGGATCCGGGGTCCCTAGGGGGTGGGTTTGGGGGTCCTGAGGTGGGTTTGGGGTCCCTGTGAGGGGATTTGGGGAACCCAGGGTTGGATTTGGGATCCCTAGGGGTGGGTTTACGGTCCCTAGGGGTGGGTTTGGGGTCCCAGGGTGGGTCTGGGGTCCCTGAGGTGTTTTGGGGTCCCTCAGGCGCTGGCGACCCTGGGGCACCTTTGGCTGCTGTCGCGGGTTGGGGAGCGGCTGGCGGGGACCCTGAGGAGAGACCTGATGGCAGCGCTCGTCAGGTCACTGACCCACAGCCACCCCCTGACCCATAGCGACCCTCTGACCCACTGACCCATGGCAACCCATAGCCACCCACGGCGACCCGCTGACCCATAGTGACCCCCTGACCCACGGACCCACTGACCCATAGCGACCCCCTGACCCACCATGATCCCCTGACCCACAGCGACCCATAGCGACCCACTGACCCATAGTGACCCCCAGACCCACTGACCCACAGCAACCCATAGCGACACCCTGATCCACAGACCCATAGTGACCCCCTGACCCACAGACCCACTGACCCACAGCGACCCATAGCGACACCCTGATCCACAGTGACCCCCTGACCCACGGACCCACTGACCCATAGCAACCCCCTGACCCACCATGATCCCCTGACCCACAGCGACCCATAGCGACCCACTGACCCATAGTGACCCCCTGACCCACCATGACCCATAGCGACCCACTGACCCACTGACCCACAGCGACCCATAGCGACACCCTGATCCACAGTGACCCATAGTGACCCCCTGACCCACAACAACCCATAGCAACCCCCTGACCCCGAGACCCACTGACCCACGGTGACCCATAGTGACCCCCTGACCCATAGCCTCACTGACCCATAACCTCACTGACCCATAGCCCTGACCCACAGCAACCCACTGACCCATAGTGACCCACAGACCCACAGCAACCCATAGCGATCCCCCTGACGCACAGAACCCCTGACCCATAGCTTCACTGACCCATAGCCCAGACCCACACTGACCCACAACAACCCACTGACCCATGGCAACCCATAGCAACCCCCTGACCCACAGACCACTGACCTACAACTGGAGCCTGGACCACCCCCAACCCAGACCCACAATGACCCCCAACCAGCCCCTGGGTCACCCCCAACCCAGACCCACAGTGACCCCCAACTGACCCCTGGGTCACCCCCAACCCAGACCCACAGTGACCCCCAACCCACCCCCAACCCAATTAACCCTCCTCAGGCAGAACATGTTGTTCTGACAGGGTGGTTGATGCCCCCCAACCCCCAACCCAGCCCCCCTGTCCCCCCGTTTCTCCCCCCAGGCAGGACATCTCCTTCTTCGACGCTCACCGCTCGGGCCAGCTGGTGTCCCACCTCAGCGCTGATGTCCAGGAGCTCAAGTCGTGCTTCAAACTGGCCGTTTCACAGGTTGGGGGGGCTCGGCCAGACACCCCCCCCAAGTGCCCCCCACATCCCCACCCCCACCCCATGTGTGTGTGTGTGTGTGTCCCTGTCCCCCCACCCCCAGGGTCTGCGGAGCGGGACGCAGGCGGTCGGATCCTTCCTCTCGCTCTACCTGGTGTCGCCCAAGCTGACGGGGCTGCTGCTGCTGGCCCTGCCGGCGCTGGTGGCCGCCGGGACCCTCATCGGAGCCGCCCTCCGCGGCCTCTCCCGGCGAGCGCAGGAGCAGGTGCAACGGGGACAGGGGACACAGGGACTGGGAATTGGGAGGTCTCGGGGACGTGGAATTCATGGAGTCGTAGAGCCGTGGGACCCTGGGATCATAGAATCGTAGAGCAACCAGGTTGGAAGAGACCAAGAATTTGTAAAGCTGTGGGACCTGGGGGCTGTAGGACCTCAGGACCATGGAATTGTCCTCATGGAACCTTGGAAAGAGAGTTATGGGACCATGGGACTTTGGGACCATGGAACTGTAGAGCCATGGGACCTCAAGGCCATGGAATGATAGGGCTGCCTGTGCTGCCCCCGTCCCTGTCCCCCCAGCTCGCCAAGGCCACCGGCCTGGCCGACGAGACCCTCGGGAACATCCGCACCGTGAGAGCCTTCGCCATGGAGGAGCAGCAGGAGGGGTAGGGGGGCACCTGGGGGGGGTCTCTCCCCGTAGTGGATGAGTGGGGTCTCTCCCCATGGTGGGTGATGGGGCTGGGGTCTCACCTCATGATTGATGATGGGGCTGGGGTCTCACCTCATGGTGGGTGATGGGATGGGGAGGGTCTCACCTCATGGTGGGTGATGGGGCTGGGGTCTCACCTCATGACTGATGATGGGCCTGGGGTCTCACCTCATAGTGGGTGATGGGGCTGGGGTCTCCTCTCATAGTGGGTGATGAGGATGGGGTCTCCTCTCATAGTGGGTGATGAGGATGGGGTCTCATGTCATAGTGGGTGATGGGGCTGGGGTCTCTCCTCGTGATGGGGCTGGGGTCTCACCTCATGGTGGGTGATGGGGCTGGGGTCTCATCTCATAGTGGGTGATGAGGATGGGGTCTCCTCTCATAGTGGGTGATGGGGCTGGGGTCTCACCTCATGGTGGGTGATGGGGCTGGGGTCTCACCTCATGGTGGGTGATGGGGCTGGGGTCTCACCTCATGGTGGGTGATGGGGCTGGGGTCTCACCTCATGGTGGGTGATGGGGCTGGGGTCTCCTCACATAGTGGATGATGAGGATGGGGTCTCATGTCATAGTGGGTGATGGGGCTGGGGTCTCACCTCATGATTGATGATGGGGCTGGGGTCTCACCTCATGGTGGGTGATGGGGCTGGGGTCTCACCTCATGACTAATGATGGGCCTGGGGTCTCACCTCATAGTGGGTGATGGGGCTGGGGTCTCCTCTCATAGTGGGTGATGGGGCTGGGGTCTCACCTCATGGTGGGTGATGGGGCTGGGGTCTCACCTCATGATTGATGATGGGGCTGGGGTCTCACCTCATGGTGGGTGATGGGCCTGGGGTCTCAGCTCATGGTGGGTGATGGGGCTGGGGTCTCACCTCATGGTGCAAGAGATGGAGAGGGGTCTCAGCCCATGGTGGGACGGGGGGGGTCTCTCCCCAGTCTGGGCTGTGGGTTGGGGTCTCTCTCCCCAGTCTGGGCTGTGGGTTGGGGTCTCTCCCCAGTCTGGGCTGTGGGTTGGGGTCTCTCTCCCCAGTCTGGGCAGTGGGTTGGGGTCTCTCCCCAGTCTGGGCTGTGGGTTGGGGTCTCTTCCCCCAGTCTGGGCTGTGGGTTGGGGTCTCTTCCCCCATCTGGGCAATGGGTTGGGGTCTCTCCCCAGTCTGGGCTGTGGGTTGGGGTCTCTCCCCAGTCTGGGCAGTGGGTTGGGGTCTCTCCCCCCAGTCTAGGCTATGGGTTGGGGTCTCTCCCCAGTCTGGGCTGTGGGTTGGGGTCCCTCCCCAGTCTGGGCTATGGGTTGGGGTCTCTCCCCAGTCTGGGCTATGGGTTGGGGTCTCTCCCCCAGGCTGAGCTGTGGGTTGGGGTCTCTCCCCCAGTCTGGGCAGTGGGTGGGGGTCTCAGGGGTCTCTCCCCCAGGTTGGGCAGTGGGTGGGGGTCTCAGGGGTCTCTCCCCCAGGTTGGGCAGTGGGTGGGGGTCTCAGGGGTCTCTCCCGCAGGCTCTATGGGGCTGAGCTGGAGCTCGCCGGCCGCCTGAGCGAGCGCCTGGGTCTGGGCATTGCCATCTTCCAGGGTCTCTCCAACCTGGCTCTCAACGGTCAGTGGGCACCGAGGGGTTTGGGGGGGTCTCTGGGGGGGTCTGTGGGGGGCACAGGGACCCCCACCCCCCAAGCCGGTGCCAGTGCCGTCCGTGCTCCCGGCAGGGATCGTCCTGGGCACCATCCTGGCCGGCGGTTCCCTCCTGGTGCGGGACGAGCTCTCGCCCGGAGACCTCATGTCCTTCCTGGTGGCCGCGCAGACCGTGCAGAGGTCGGGGAGCCCCCCCCGCACCCCCACAGCCTTCCTGAGACCCCCAGAACCTTCCTTGGCACCTTTCCTAGCACCCCCAGCACCTTCCTGGCATCCCAAGCAGCTCCCTGGCACCTTCCTAGCATCCTGGCACCTCCTCAGCACCCTTGGCACCCTCGGCACCTTCTCAGCACCTTCCCAGTGCCCCCAGCACCTTCCTGGCACCTTCCCAGTGTCCCCAGCGCCTTCCTGGCACCTTTGGCACCCCCAGCACCTTCCCGAGACCCCCAGCACCTTCCCAGCATCTCAGCACCTCCCTGGTACCTTCCTGGCCCCCTCAGCACCTTCCTGAGACCCCCAGCACCTTCCTGGCCCCCTCAGCACCTTCCCGGCACCTTCCTGGCACCTTCCTGGCATCCCCAGCCCCTTCCTTGAGACCTTCCCAAGACCCCCCCAGCACCTTCCTGGCACACCTGGCACCTTCCTGAGACCCCCAGCACCTTCCCGGCATCTCAACACCTACCTGGCACCTTCCTGGCACCCCCAGTACCTTCCTGGCACCTTCCTGAGACCCCCAGCACCTTCCCAGCACCTCAACACCTACCTGGCACCTTCCTGGCACCCTCACCAACTTCCCAGCACCTTCCTGGCACCTTCCTGGCACCCCCAGCACCTTCTCAGCACCTTCCCAGTGCCCCCAGCGCCTTCCTGGCACCTTTGGCACCCCCAGCACCTTTCCCAGACCCCCAGCACCTTCCTGGCACCTCAACACACCTCCCTGGCACCTTCCTAGCACCCCCAGCACCTTCCCAGCATCTCAACACCTACCTGGCATCCCCAGCACCTTCCTTGAGACCTTCCCAAGACCCCCAGCACCTTCCTAGCACCTTCCCAGAACCTCAACACCTCCCTGGCACCTCCCTGGCACCTTCCTGGCACCTTTGGCACCCCCAGTACCTTCCTAGCACCCCCAGCACCTTCCCAAGATCCCTAGCACCTTTCCAGTGCCCCCAGCACCTTCCTGAGACCCCCCCAGCACCTTCCTGGCCCCCTTGGCACTCCCAGCACCTTCCCAGCATCTCAACACACCCCCCTGGCACCTTCCTGAGACCCCCAGTACCTTCCTGGCACCCTTGGCACCCACAGCACCTTCCTTGAGACCTCCCCGAGACCCCCAGCACCTTCCCGGCACCTCAACACACACCCCTGGCACCTTCCTAGCACCTCCAGCACCTTCCTGGCATCCTTGGCACCCCCAGTACCTTCCTGGCACCTTCCTGAGACCCCCCAGCACCTTCCTGGCACCCCCAGCACCTTCCTGGCACCTCAACACACACCCCTAGCACCTTCCGGGCACCCCCAGCACCTTCCCAGTATCTCAACACCTACCTGGCACCTTCCCAGCACCTTCCTGGCCCCCTTGGCACCCCCAGCACCTTCCTGAGACCCCCCAGCACCTTCCCGAGCCCCCCAGCACCTTCCCAGCATCTCAACACACACCCCTGGCACCTTCCTGGCACCCTCAGCACCTTCCCAGCACTTTCCCGGCACCCTTGGCACCTCCAGCACCTTTCCAAGACTCCCAGCACCTCAACCCCTCCCTGGCACCTTCCTAGCAGGCCCAGTACCTTCCTGGCACCCTCAGCACCTTCTCAGCACCCTTGGCACCTCCAGCACCTTCCTGGCACCCTTAGCACCTTCCCGAGACCCCCAGCACCTCAACACCTCCCTGGCACCTTCCTGGCACTCTCAACACCTTCCCAAAACCTTCCTGGCACCTTCCTGGCATCCCCAGCACCTTCTTAGCATCCCAGCAGCTTCCTGGCACCCCCTGCACCTTCCCAAGACCCCTGGCACCTTCCCAGCACCTACCTGGCACCCCCAGCACCTTCCTGGCACCTCAACACACACCCCTGGCACCTTCCTAGCACCCCAGGACCTTCCTGGCACCTCCAGTACTTTCCTGGCACCCCCGGCACCTTCCCAGAATCTCAACACCTTCCTGGCACCTTCCTAGCACCTCCAACACCTTCCTGGGACCCCTCAGCACCTTCCTGGCACCTTCCTAGCATCCCAGCACCTTCTCAGCACCCTTGGCACCCCCAGCACCTTCTTGGCACCTTTGACACCTTCCCAAGAGCCTCAGCACCTTCCTAGCATCCCAGCACCTTCCTGGCACCTTTGACACCTTCCCGAGACCCCCAGCACCTTCCCAGCATCTCAGCACCTCCCTGGTACCTTCCTGGCCCCCTCAGCACCTTCCTGAGACCCCCAGCACCTTCCTGGAGACCTTCCCGAGACCCCCCCCAGCACCTTCCTGGCACACCTGGCACCTTCCTGAGACCCCCAGCGCCTTCCCAGCATCTCAACCCACACCCCTGGCACCTTCCTGGCACCCCCAGTACCTTCCTGGCACCTTCCTGGCACCGCCAGCACCTTCCTGCCCCCCTTGGCATCCCCAGCACCTTCCCGAGACCCCCAGCACCTTCCCAGCACCTCAACACCTACCTGGCACCTTCCTGGCACCCTCACCAGCTTCCCAGCACCTTCCTGGCACCTTCCTGGCACCCCCAGCACCTTCCCAGCACCTTCCCAGTGTCCCCAGCACCTTCCTGGCACCTTTGGCACCCCCAGCACCTTTCCCAGACCCCCAGCACCATCCCAGCACCTCAACACACACCCCTGGCACCTTCCTAGCACCCCCAGCACCTTCTTGGCATCCTTGGCACCCCCAGTACTTTCCTGGCACCTTCCTGAGACCCCCAGCACCTTCCCAGCACCTTCCTGGCACCTTCCTGGCATCCCCAGCCCCTTCCTTGAGACCTTCCCGAGACCCCCCCCCAGCACCTTCCTGGCACACCTGGCACCTTCCCGAGACCCCCAGCACCTTCCCAGCACCTCAACACCTACCTGGCACCTTCCTGGCACCCTCACCAACTTCCCAGCACCTTCCTGGCACCCCCAGCACCTTCCCAGCACCTTCCCAGCACCTTCCCAGTGTCCCCAGCGCCTTCCTGGCACCTTTGGCACCCCCAACACCTTCCCGAGACCTCCAGCACTTTCCCAGCATCTCAGCACCTCCCTGGTACCTTCCTGGCACCCTCAGCACCTTCCTGAGACCCCCAGCACCTTCCTGGAGACCTTCCCGAGACCTCCAGCACCTACCTGGCACCCCCAGCACCTTCTTGGCATACCTGGCACCTTCCTGAGACCCCCAGCACCTTCCCAGCACCTTCCTGGCCCCCTTGGCACCCTCAGCACCTTCCTGAGACCCCCAGCACCTTCCCAGCACCTCAACACCTTCCTGGCACCTTCCTAGCACCTTCCTGGCAACCTCAATACCTTCCCAGCACCTACCTGGCACCCCCAGCCCCTTCCTGGCACACCTGGCACCTTCCTGACCCCCCCCAGCCCCTTCCCAGCGTCTCCCCTGCCCTCCTCCTTACCCCTCTTGCCCCCCAGCCCCTGCTGCCCCCTCCCCACACTGAGCTCGGTGTCTGGTGCCCCCCAGGTCCCTGGCCAATATCTCCATCCTCATGGGGCAGGTATGTGGGGGGGGGGGGGGTCAGATTTGGGGGGTCTTGGGGATTGGGGGTCTCCAGGAGGTTGGGAGGCTCAGAGGTTGGGGGTCTTGGGGACTGGGGGTCTCCAGGAGGTCGGGGGGGGGGGCACAGGGGTTGGGGGTCTCAGGGGTCTAGGATCAGGGGTCTCGGGGGTCCTGGGGGGGTCACAAGTCCCGGAGGTCTCGGGGATTGGGGCTCTTGGGGAGGTTGGGGGTCTGGGGTCTCAGGGATTGGGGTGTCAAAGTCGGGGGGTGCTGGGGGTCTTGGGTCAGGGGTCTTGGAGCTGGGGAGTCCCAGGAGTCTCAGGTTCAGGGGTCTCGGGGCTTTGGGGTGTCAGAGTCGGGGGGTCTTGGGGGTCCTGGGGGTCTCAGGGATTGGGGCTCTTGGGGAGGTCAGGAGGCTCAAGGGTTGGGGGGTCTTAGAGTTGGGGGGGCCTGGGGGGTCTGGGAACAGGGGTCTCGGGTTCAGGGGTGTCAGGGATTGGGGGTCGCGGAGAGGTCGGGAGGCTCAGTGGTCGGGGGTCTCAGGTTGGGGGGTCTCAGGGGTTGGAGTGTTAGAGTTGGGGGGTCCTGGGGGGTCTGGGGACAGGGGTCTCAGGTTCAGAGGTCTCAGGGATTGGGGGTCTCGGGGAGGTCGGGAGGCCCAGTGGTCGTGGGTCTCCGGCTGGGGGGGTCTCAGGGCTTGGGGTGTCAGAGTCGGGGGGTCTCGGGGGTCCTGGGGGTGTCAGGGGTCGGGGTCTCAGAGAAGGGGGTCCCTCTGGGGGGGTCCGTCAGGTGCTGCGGGGCATGGGCGCAGGGGCTCGGCTGCTGGAGCTGCTGGCGCTGGAGCCGGGGAGGGGGCTGCGGGGGGACCTGCGCCTCCCCAAACACACCCTCAGGGGACACCTCCAGTTCCACCGCGTCTGCTTCAGGTGGGACCCCAGACCCGAGACCCCCAGAAACCCTACACCCCTCCCTGGGACCCTCGGGACCCCCAGACCCCTCCCCTGGGACCCCCGGACCCCAACTCAGCCACCCCCAGGACCCTCAGACCCCCTTCCCAGGACCCCCAGACTCCTCCATTCCCGGGACCCCCAACCCTTCCATCCTTGAGACCCCCCAGACCCCTATCCCCTACATCCCAGGGACCCCAGACTCATTCCCCGGGACCTCCAGGCCCCTCCCCAGGACCCCAAGACTCCCCCATATTCATCCCTGAGAACCCCAGACCCCCTCCCCTTCCATCCCTGAGACCCTCAGACCCCTCCCCAGACACCCTTGAGACCCCCAGACCCCCATCCCCTACATCCCTGGGACCCCCAGACCCCTCCATTCCTGGGACCCCCAACCCCTCCATCCTTGAGACCCCCCTAGACCCCCATCCCCTACATCCCTGGGACCCCCAGACCCCTCCCCAGACACCCCTGGGACCTCCAAATCCCTCCATTCCTGGGACCCCCAACCCCTCCATCCTCAAGAACCCCCAGACCCCCCATCCCCTACATCCCTGGGACCCCCAGACCCCTCCCCAACAATCCCAGGACCCCCAGACCCCAATCCCCTCTGGGACCCCCTCCCCTTCCACCCCCAGGACCCCCAGACACCCCTGGGACCCCCAGAGCCCTCCTCATCCATCCCTGGAACCCCAGACCCATCCCCGGGACCCCCAGACCCCCTCCTTATCCAACCCCAGGACCCCCAGACCCCTCCCCAGGACGCCCAGACCACCCCTAGAGACCCCCAGGACCCCCAGACCCCCATCCCCTACATCTTTGGGAGCCCCCAGACACCCCTGGGACCCCCAGACCCCCTCCTCACCCACCCCTGGGACCCCCAGACACCCCCCTCATCCATCCCTGGGATTCCAGACCCATCCCTGGGACCCCCCAGACCCCTCCCCAGCCACCCCCAGGACCCCCCAGACCCCCTTCTGGGACCCCCACCCCCCCTTTTGGGGTCCCCCACCCCCTGCTGTGGGTCTGGGGTCCCCCCTGATACTCCCCCTCCCCAGTTACCCGTCCCGTCCCGGTGTCACCGTCCTGAAGGATTTCTCGCTGTCGCTGCCCCCCGTGTCGAACCGTCGCCCTCGTGGGACCCTCGGGAGGAGGTACCCGCACAGGCCACCCCCCCAACCCTGGGACCCCCCAGACCCCTCTGTGGAACCCCTTCCTCGCTTTGGGACCCCCTAGCTCCGTCGTTGTTGAGTCCCCCGACCCCCTCCGTGGGACCCCAACCCCTAACTCCATCGTTGAGTCCCCCAGCCCCCTCTTTGAGACCCCAGTCCCCTCTGTGGGACCCCCTAACCCTCTCTTTGGGACCCCCAAGTCCCTTTTAGGACCCCCCAAGTCCCTTTTAGGACCCACAACCCCCCTCTTTGGGACCCCCAACTGCCTTTTGAGACCCCCAAACCCCTCTGTGAGACCCCCTACCCCCTCTTTGAGACCCCCAGTCCCCATTTTGAGACCCCAGTCCCCTCTGTGGGACCCCCTAACCCTCTCTTTGAGACCCCCAACTCCCTTTTAGGACCCACAACCCCCTCTTTGGGATCCCCAACCCCTTCTTTGGGACCCCAACTCCCTTTTAGGACCCTCAACCTCCCTTTGAGACCCCCAACCCCATCTGTGAGCCCCCAACTCCCTCTTTGAGACCCCAACCCCCCTCTTTGAGACCCCAACCCCCCTCTTTGAGACCCCCAACCCCCCTCTTTGAGACCCCAAACCCCTCTGTGGGACCCTCCACCCTCTCTTTGAGACCCCAGCCCCCTCTGTGAGACCCCAATCCCCTCTTTGAGACCCCAAACCCCCTTTTGGGACCCCTCAACCCCTTATTTAAGACCCCCAGCCCCACTTTTGGGACCCCCAGCCCCCTTTTGAGACCCCTCTCCCCTCTTGAGACCCCTAGCTCCCTTTTAGGACCCACAACCCCCTCTTTGAGACCCCAACCCCCTTTGTGGGGCCACTCAACCCGTTATTTAAGACTCCAAACCCCACTTTTGGGACCCCCTTCCCCACTTTGAGACCCCCCCGAGACCCACTTTGAGACCCCAAACCCCTCTTTGAGACCCTAACTCTTTCTTTGGGACCCCAACTCCCTCTTTGAGACCACAACCCCCTCTTTGAGACCCCAAACCCCCTCTTTGGAACCCCCTAACCCCCCTTTTGGGACCTCTAACCCTCTCTTTGAGACCCCAAACCCCTCTGTGAGACCCCAAACCCCTCTTTGAGACCCCTCACTCCCTCTTTGGGACCCCCTTCCCCTCTTTGAGACCCTCAACCTCTTTGAGACCCCAACCCCCTCTTTGATACCCCAAACACCTCTGTGGGACCCCAACCCCCTCTGTGAGACCCCAGACCCCTCTTTGAGACCCCTCACTACCTCTGTGGGACCCTCAACCCCCTCTTTGAGACCCCAACCCCCTCTTTGATACACCAAACCCCCTCTGTGAGACCCCAAACCCCCTCTTTGAGACCCCAAACCCCTCTTTGAGACCCCTCACTACCTCTGTGGGACCCTCAAAACCCCCCCTTTGAGACCCCAAACCCCTTCTTTGAGACCCCCCAGACCCACTTTTGAGACCCCCAAACCCCTCTGTGAGACCCCAAACCCCTCTTTGAGACCCCTCACTCCCTCTTTGGGACCCCCTTCCCCTCTTTGAGACCCTCAGCCCCCTCTTTGAGACCCCAACCCCCTCTTTGATACCCCAAACACCTCTATGGGACCCCAACCCCCTCTTTGAGACCCCAAACCCCCTCTTTGAGACCCCTCACTACCTCTGTGGGACCCTCAACCCCCCCTTTGAGACCCCAAACCCCTTCTTTGAGACCCCCCAGACCCACTTTTGAGACCCCAAACCCCTCTGTGAGACCCCCCAGACCCACTTTTGAGACCCCTCACTCCCTCTTTGGGACCCCCTTCCCCTCTTTGAGACCCCCAACTCCCTCTTTGAGATCCCAATCCCCTCTTTGGGACCCTCAACCCCCTCTTTGAGACCCCAACCCCCTCTTTGAGACCCCCCAAACCCTTTCTTTGAGACCCCCCCCAGACCCACTTTTGAGACCCCCCCAAACCCCTCTGTGAGACCCCAAACTCCCTTTTAGGTCCCACAACCCCCTCTTTGGGACCCCTCAACCCCTTATTTAAGACCCCAACTCCCTCTCTGAGTCCCCCTTCACCTCTTTGAGACCCCGACCCCCTCTGTTGGACCCCAACCCCTTCTTCGGGACCCTCCTCAGCCCTTTGGGCCCCTCCCCACCGTGCCCCCCCCCTTTCCCCTGGGTGGTTCTCGACGTGGCTGAGGTTCCTCGCAGGGAAGTCGACGGTGGCCGCTCTGCTGGAGCGATTCTACGAGCCCACGGGAGGCTCCATCTCGCTGGACGGACACGACCTGAGCAGCCTGGACCCCTCCTGGCTGCGCGGGGACGTCATCGGCTTCATCAGCCAGGTCTGGGGGGGGCTCCGGGTCGGGGGGTTTGGGGTCAGGGGGTGCTCCGTGGGCCTGGGCTGAGCCCCCAGGTGGTGCCGCAGGAGCCGGTGCTGTTCGGCACCTCCATCCTGGAGAACATCCGCTGCGCCAAGCCCTCGGCCACCGACGCCGAGGTGGAGGCGGCCGCCCGGTTGGCCAACGCCGACGGCTTCATCCGCGAATTCCCCGACGGATACGCCACCATCGTGGGTAAGGGGAGCAGCCACGGGAGGTGGCGGAAGGACCTGGAGGGTCTCGTGGGAAGGATGTGGTTGGGAAGTGGTGCTCCTGGTGGATCCATGGGAAGGATATAGTGGATCTCATGGGAAGGATGTGGTTGGGAACTGGTTCTCTTGGTGGATTCATGGAAGGATGTGATGGATGTAAAGGGAAGGATGTGGTTGGGAACTGGTTCTACTGGTGGATTTGTGGAAGGACATAGTGGATCTAATGGGAAGGATGTGGTTGGGAACTGGTTCTCTTGGTGGATTCATGAGAAGGACACGGTGGATCTAATGGGAAGGATGTGGTTGGGAAGTGGTTCTCTTGGTAGATTCATGGGAAGGACATAGTGGATCTAATGGGAAGGATGTGGTTGGGAACTGGTTCTCTTGGTGGATTCATGGGAAGGACATAGTGGATCTCATGGGAAGGATGTGGTTGGGAAGTGGTTCTCTTGGTAGATTCATGGGAAGGATACAGTGGATCTAATGGGAAGGATGAGGTTGGGAACTGGTTCTCTTGGTTGATCTCATGGGAAGGATGTGGTAGATCTCATGGGAAAGACGTGGTTGAGCTCTGGTTCTCCTGGTGGATCAATCCCATGGGATGTCCTGGTTGGGCTCTGGCTCTTGTGGATCCCTGGGCTGTCCCAGTTGGTCTCCGTTGGATCCCTGGGCTGTCCCAGTTGGTCTCCATTGGATCCCTGGGCTGTCCCAGTTGGTCTCCATTGGATCCCTGGGCTGTCCCAGTTGGTCTCCATTGGATCCCTGGGCTGTCCCAGTTGGTCTCCGTTGGATCCCTGGGCTGTCGCGGTCGGTCCCTCTCTGCTGACGTCCCCTGTCCCCCCAGGCGAGCGTGGGGTGACGCTGTCGGGAGGCCAGAAGCAGCGAGTGGCGCTGGCGCGGGCTCTGCTGAAGGACCCTGCGGTGCTGGTGCTGGACGAGGCCACCAGCGCCCTGGACGCTCAGGCCGAGCGGCAGGTGCAGGAGGCCCTGGACCGAGCGGCCGCCGGACGCTCCGTGCTGGTCATCGCCCACCGGCTCAGCTCCGTCCAACACGCAGACCTCATCGTGGTGCTGGCAAAGGGACGCGTGGTCGAGGTGGGAACAGACCCCGTGGCCTCTCCATCCTCTCCCTCCTCTCCATCCTCTCCATCCTCATCCTCCTCACCCTCCTCTCCCTCCTCACCCTCCTCTCCATCATCATCATCCTCTCCATCTTATCATCCTTTCCCTCCTCTCCATCCTCACCCTCCTCTCCATCCTCTCCATCCTCACCTTCCTCACCCTCCTCTCCCTCCTCTCCCTCCTCACCCTCCTCTCCATCATCATCATCCTCTCCCTCATCTCCCTCCTCTCCCTCCTCACCCTCCTCTCCATCATCATCATCCTCTCCATCTTAACATCCTCTCCCTCCTCTCCATCCTCTCCCTCTTCTCCCTCATCTCCCTCCTCTCCATCCTCACCCTCCTCACCCTCCTCTCCATCCTCACCCTCCTTTCCCTCCTCTCCCTCCTCTCCTTCCTCTCCATCCTCACCCTCCTCTCCATCCTCTCCATCCTCACCCTCCTCTCCATCATCATCATCCTCTCCATCCTCACCTTCCTCTCCCTCCTCTCCATCCTCACCCTCCTCTCCATCCTCACCTTCCTCTCCATCCTCTCCCTCCTCTGCATCCTCACCTTCCTCTCCCTCCTCTCCCTCCTCTCCATCCTCACCCTCCTCTCCATCCTCACCCTCCTCTCCAGTCTCCCCATCTCCTCCATCCCCTCCAGTCCCACAACCCTACGTTCCCCTCTGTCCCCATCGTCCCACCCTGCTCTCCATCCCCTCCACCCTCACCAGTCTCCCCATCTCCTCCAGCCCCTCCAGCTCCACCAGTCCCACCACCCCACGTTCCCCTCCGTCTCCTCTGTCCCCTCCATCCTCACCACCCCACGTTCCCCTTGTCCCCCCATACTCTCTGTCCCCTTTGTCACCCCGACACTCTCCATCCCCTCCCTCCGCTCCTGCCCTTCCCATCTCCTCCATCCTCTCTATCTCCCCTCTCCATCCTCTCCATCCCCTTTATCCCTCCAACAATATCCATCCCCCCCAAGTCTCCCTCCCCTCCATCCCCCCCGTCCCCCCAATACTCCCCATCCCCTTTACCCCCCCACACTCTCCATCCCCTCCATTTCTCCCTGTCCCCCCATACTCTCCATCCCCTTTATCCCCCCAACTCTCCATCCCCCCCGTCCCCCCAATACTCCACATCCCCTTTATCCCCCCAACTCTCCATCCCCTCCATTTCTCCCTGTCCCCCCATACTCTCCATCCCCTTTATCCCCCCAACACTCTCCATCCCCCCTCATCCCCCCAACTCTCCATTCCCTCCATCCCCTTGTCCCCCCAATACTCTCCATCCCCTTTATCCCCCCAACACTCTCCATCCCCCCTCTCCCCCATACTCTCCATCCCCTTTATCCCCCCACACTCTCCATCCCCTCCATTTCCCCTCTGTCTCCCCTACACTCTCCATCCCCCTGTCCCCCCCATACTCTCTGTCCCCTTTATCACCCCAACACTCTCCATCCCCTCTATCCCCCTGTCCCCCCCCATACTCTCTGTCCCCCTTATCACCCCAACACTCTCCATCCCCTCCCTCCACCCCTGCCCTTCCCATCCCCTCCGTCCTATCTCCCCCCTCCATCCTCTCCATCCCCATCGCCCCACATTCCCCTAAATCCCCCCAACACTCTCCATCCCCCCTCATCCCCCCAACTCTCCATCCCCCCTCATCCCCCCAACTCTCCATCCCCTCTCCATCCCCCCTATCTCCCCCATACTCTCCATCCATCCCCTCCACCCCACGTTCCTCCCCATCTCCCCCATACTCTCCATCCCCTTTATCCCCCCAACACTCTCCATCCCCTCTCCATCCCCCCCCATCTCCCCCATACTCTCCATTCCCTTGTCCCCCCCATCCTCTCCATCCTTTCCATCCCTTCCACCCCACATTCCTCTCCATCTCCCCACACTCTCCATCCCCCCCCGTCCCCCCATACTCTCCATCCCCTCTCCCCCATCCCCTCCATCCCCCTCTCCCCCCCATGCTCTCCATCTCCCCCTGTCCCCCCCCATACTCTCCATCCCCCCTGTCCCCCCGTGCTCTCCATCCCCCCAATCCCCTCCGTACCCTTTGTCCCTCCAACACTCTCCATCATCCTCCCAGCTCTCCAGCCCCTCTCCATCTCCCCTTCTCCCCCATACTCTCCATCCCCTTGTCCCCCCCGTCCCCTCCGTCCCCCCCGACGCTGTCCGTCTGTCCCCAGGCCGGGACCCACGCCGAGCTGCTGCGCCGGGGGGGCCTCTACGCGGAGCTCGTCCGACGCCAGAGCCTGGAGCCCAGCGCAGGCTGATTTGGGGGCCCGGGGGGCACCCCAATAAACACCTGCTGTCCCTCTGTCCCTCCAGTCTTGTCACTTTGGGGTCCTGGGGTGTCACCTCCAGCGACCTGGAGGTCCCTGTGGCACTTTAGGGGAGGAGGGGGGGATCCCCATGTGACCCTGTGTCACCTCCAGGGTCCCTGTGTCACCTTGGAGGGGTCTCTCTGTGTCCCTGTGTCACCTCCAGGGTCCCTGTGTCACCTTGGAGGGGTCTCTGTGTGTCCCTGTGTCACCTCCAGGTTCCCTGTGTCACCTTGGAGGGGTCTCTCTGTGTCCCTGTGCCACCTCCAGGGTCCCTGTGTCACCTTGGAGGGGTCTCTCTGTGTCCCTGTGTCACCTCCAGGGTCCCTGTGTCACCTTGGAGGGGTCTCTATGGGTCCCTGTGTCACCTTGGGGTGGTCTCTCTGTGTCCCTGTGTCACCTCCAGGGTCCCTGTGTCACCTTGGGGGGGTCTCTCTGTGTCCCTGTGTCACCTCCAGGGTCCCTGTGTCACCTTGGAGGGGTCTCTATGGGTCCCTGTGTCACCTTGGGGTGGTCTCTATGTGTCCCTGTGTCACCTCCAGGTTCCCTGTGTCACCTTGGAGAGGTCTCTCTGTGTCCCTGTGTCACCTCCAGGTTCCCTCTGTCACCTTGGGGTGGTCTCTATGTGTCCCTGTGCCACCTCCAGGGTCCCTGTGTCACCCCCTGTCCCTGGGTGGGGGTGTCCCTGTGTCCTGGGGTCCCTCCCCTCGGGTGGGCGGGGCCTGGGGGGGTGGGAGGGGGCGTGGCCAGCGCTGCCATCCGGATCGGGAGTTGCAGGAGCATCCCCTGAACCCTCCTCACCCCCTTCCTCCCCTGCACCCCCCTTCATCCCCCCCCATCTCCCCCTCCTCCTCCTCCACCTCCTGCTGCTCCTCCTGCTTCCCCTGCCCAGACCCAGCACTCCCCTTCTCTCCTCCCCCATCTCCCTTTTTAACTACATCTCCTTCAGCCTCATCATCCCCATCTCCCCCATCCCTCCTTCTCCCCATCTCCTTCTATCTCCCCCATCCCTTCTTTTCCATCTCCCCATCTCCCCCCATTCCCCCCACGTCTCCCCCTCTCTCCATCTCCTCCCATTTCCCCATCTCCCCCTCATCTCCCCCTCTCTCTATCTCCCCCACTCTCCCTCATCTCTCCCCATCATCTCCCCTGATCTCCTTCTGATCTCCCCCTCTCTCTATCTCCCCCACATCTCCCCTCTCCTCTCCTCCCGCTTTCCCCATCTCCCTCCATCTATCCTTCTCCCCCCTCTCCCCACCTCTCCCCTCTTCTCCATCTCCCCCCTTTCCCATCTCCCCCAACCTCCCCCATCCCCCTATCTCTCCCCCTTCCCAATCTCCCCATCTCCTCCTGATCTCCCCATCTCCATCTCCCCCCATCTCCCTATCTCTCCCCCGATCTCCCTACCTCCCCCTGATCTCCCCCTGATCTCCCCCAATCTCCCCCAATCTCCCCATCTCTCCCTGCTCTCCCCTCATCTCCCCCTCTCTATCTCCCCCCTCTTCTCCATCTCCCTATCTCTCCCCCTTTCCCCAATCTCCCCCTGATCTCCCCCTGATCTCCCCATCTCCCCTCAATCCCCCCATCTCCCCATCTCCCTGTCTCTCCCCCTTCTCCCCATCTCCCCTCTCCTCCCACCTCCCCCCACATCCCCATCTCTCCATCTCCCCATCTCCCCCCATTTCCCCCACATCTCCCCATCTCCCTGCTCTCCCCCTCTCCATCTCCCCCTCATCTCCCCATCTCCCCCGATCCCCCATCTCCCCCCATCTCTCCCCTGATCTCCCCCTGCTCTCCATCTCCCCTCATCTCCCATCTCTCCCCATCTTCCCTGATCTCCCCCTCTCTCCGTCTCCCCCCATTTCCCCCCCATCTCCCCCTGATCTCCCCCTCTCCTCCATCTCTCCCCACCTCCCCCATCTGCCCCCTCCACCCACTTTCCCCATCTCTCCATCTCCCCCATTTCCCCCACATCTCCCCTATCTGTCCCTGCTCTCCCCCTCTCTCCATCTCCCCTAATCTCCCCTCATCTCCCATCTCTCCCCATCTTCCCCTGATCTCCCCTTCTCTCCGTCTCCCCTCATCTCCCCATCTCCCCCATCCCTCCCTTCTCCCCTCGCCATGCCCCACATCCGCGCTCCCGCCACCCTCTGACCCCTCGAGGATGCTGCCGGACTCGGGGGTCCCGTCGCCGGGCGGCCTCCCCGGGGGCCCCTGCAGCCTGCGCGCCTTCGCCCACAGCTCGTCCCTGCACGGCATCAGCCACGTCTTCGCCTCGGGGGCGGCCTCGCTGCGCCGGGGGCTGTGGGGGGCCTTCTTCTTGGGGTCGCTGGGGCTGCTGCTGCTGGTGTGCGCCGAGCGCGTGGCCTACTTCCTCACCTACCCCCACGTCACCAAGCTGGACGAGGTGGCCGCCCGCAACCTCACCTTCCCGGCCATCACCATCTGCAACCTCAACGAGTTCCGCTTCTCCAAGATCACCCGCAACGACCTCTACCACGTCGGGGAGCTGCTGGCCCTGCTGGACGAGCGGCAGGAGATCAGCCGCCCGCAGCTGGCCGAGCCCCACGTCCTGGCCGCCCTGCGCGACAAGGCCGACTTCAAGAACTTCAAGGCCAAGCCCTTCAGCATGGACGAGTTCTACAACCGCACGGGGCACGACTTGGCCGACATGCTCCTCCAGTGCTCCTTCCGCGGCGCCGGCTGCTCGGCCACCAACTTCACCGTGGTGAGCGAACCGGGCCCCGAGGGCTCTGTCCGTCTTTCCCATATCTCAGGGTTGAGTGTGAGCGTCTCCTCTCCCGTCCCACTAGGGGTTGGGTGTGAGTGTGCATCCTTCTGTTTGCGTTTCCACTAATCTGAGTGGAAACTGGAGCTGCTGGAGGGTCGGGAGGCTCCAAAGGGAGCGGAACAGGCCGGATCCATGGGCTGAGACCAATGGGATGAGGGTTAACGAGACCTAAATGTCAGGTCCTGCGCTTGGGGCACAACAACCCTGAGCAGCTCCAGACTAGGAGAAGTCTGGCTGGAAAGTGTCTGGAGGAGAAGGACCTGGGGGGGTTGGTGACAGTGATTGACCATGAGCCAGCAGTGTGCCCAGGTGGCCAAGAAGGCCAATGGCATCCTGGCTTGGATCAAACATAGTGTGACCAGCAGGGCCAGGGAGGTTCTTCTCCCTCTGGACTCAGCACTGGTGAGGCTGCTCCTTGAATCCAGTGTTGAGTTGTGGGCCCCTCAGCACAAGAAGGATGTTGAGGCTCTGGAGCGAGTCCAGAGAAGAGCAACGAAGCTGGTGAAGGGGCTGGAGAAGAAGTTTGAGGATCCTGGGGGTGTTTCTCCTGGAGAAGAGGAGGCTGAGGGGAGACCTCATTGCTCTCTGCAACTACCTGAGAGGAGGTTGTGGAGAGGAGGGAGCTGGGCTCTTCTCCCAAGGGACAGGGGACAGGACAAGAGGGAATGGCCTCAAGCTCCACTGGAGCTCCAAGTAGACATCAGAGAGAAATATTTCATGGAAAAAGTCTCTGGGAGGTAGTAGAATCGGCCCAGGGAGGTGGTTGATTCCCCTTCCCTGGAGGTGTTTAAGGCACAGGTGGACAAGGTGCTGAGGGACGTGGGTTAGTGTTTGATAGGAGTGGTTGAACTCAATGATCCGATGAGTCTTCTCCAAACTCTGTGACACGTGATGCTGGAACAGGGGATGCTGAGGGTCAGGGGGTCCCTTTGGGGGTGCAGAGACCCCCAGGATGGATTTCCAACCCCCCAATCCCATCCCATCCCCCAGAGCATCCCAGGGCCGGGCACCCGTTGCCATGGCAGCCGCCCCCCCCTTTCCTCCTTGGGCAGCGCGTTGCCATGGCGACGGGTCCCCTTTTTTGGGAGCAGCCCCGTTGCCATGGCAACGCCCCCATCCGTGGGGAAGGGGGAGGGGGACAGCAAACTTGGGGGGAGGAGGGGACACACCCCATGGGGCATGGGTGGGTAGGGGGGGGTCTGGGTCCCACTGGGGGCTCTGGGGGTCCCTTGGGTGTATTGGGATCATGGATGCTTTGGGGTTCTGGGGTCCCCCGGGGGCTCTGGGGGCTTTGGGGTCCCCTAGGGTCTGGGGTCCCTGAGGGCATTGGGGTCTCTTGGGGTTCCCTGAGCTCCCCTGGGTGCTTTGGGGTCCCCTGGGCGCATTGGGGTGCTGAGGTCCCTGGTGGCTCTGGGTCCATTGGGGGGGTCCCTGGGGGCTCTGGGTGCTTTGGGGTC